>JASKGM010006951.1:0-10517 GCA_034509205.1 Ceratonia siliqua
AAAAATAAAGAAATCAAAAATCAAAATCTCTCAATTTATCTTATAGTCTCAAAATATTTTTTACTTATAAATAAATAGTATAAAAAAATTATGAATGAATAATACAAGACATAAAAAATTTTTTAAAAAAAATTCAAACAAAATATAATATAAAAGATAATTAATTAATATAAAAAATAAAAAATGGAAACAAAAATAAAAAATCAACATCCCTAAATCTATACTAAAATTCCAATATGGGGTCCTAGTGTTGCCCTTAATTTATAGGTTGTTTGAGAATAATTTTAAGAATTATTGTGAATATATAAAATAATGATAATAGACAATATTTTTTGTCAATATTTGGCTGGTTCAAATGGTTAAGAATGTGGAGGGTCTAGGTAAAGAGTTGTAGTGCTTGCGTCTGTTCTAATGTTTTCCAGAAGTCGCTAGGCTTTTAAAAATGCACCCAAAGAAATATTATTATTTGTTTTAACACAAATTTGTGACTTTTGCTTTAAAAAAAAAGCATTAGAAATAAAAGTTACAAAATTCTCAAAAAGGCATAAAGTTTAACTTCTTATAAACTATTCAAACCTCTCATTATTACATTATACTTAATGATTTTTTTTTCTTAGCACTATTTTTATCTTATGTTCATTGTAAAAAAAATTATTAAGCTTATAGAATAATTTCATTGACTTTTAAAGGTAATTTTGAATTTCTTATTTGAAAAAGATTATAAAGAAGAGATTAATAGAATAAAAAATTGTAACTGGCTTTTTCAAAATCATTTAAAATTCTCTCCAAAACCCTTAAATTAAGAGAAATAAGAGATATAAAGTTTGCTTGGAGAGTTTTAAAAGATTAAAAAAGCTGAGAATCTCTATTTTCTTCTCTTGCCTTGTTTATTAAAAAAACTCAAATAGTAACTAGATGACAGTTATTTTAAGTTTGAGTACAAATGTAATTATTTGTTTTCTAAATTTGAATAAATAGAAGAGATTTTTAGATAAGAGAAATCAATACACCAAGGAAACCCAAAGACTAAAGGATACGTTATGAATTCAACAAAGATAATACAATAAATAAGTCTCTGGTCATCCAAGTCGCTTTGGCCGAGTGGTTAAGGCGTGTGCCTGCTAAGTACATGGGGTTTCCCCGCGAGAGTAATCTCTCAGGCGACGTATGTCAATTTTGTTTTGTTTTATCAATGCCCCTTTTCCTCTACGACAACGTAAATAAAAAAGGGCACTACAAGTTCCTTCTACGATTCTTCAATTAGGAAAGCTCATTGATTAAAAAAAAAAAAACTAGTTTCATTTGCCTTTTACATCAGATTCAGACACAATTATTACATCAATTATTATCTGTCATTTTATAGTTTCATTTCCAATGCCCCCAAACTGCCAAAACAAAACAAACCATCCTATAATTCCTACCAGAACACACATCAATTAAACTTTGAGCACACTTTTCTAATCTCTCCTTGTGTACCAGTTTTCACCTCTATACTACTCATTTTGATCATGGCCTTTGGAAACTCAAAATCAAATCTCAGCCCCAATAACCCCCTTATGTTCCCAGCATAATTCTGCACAACACTTCGTGTAGTAGATTCTCCCCAAAGCCTCTGGTCTGACTCTAAAACCCCATTACCATCACGTACATTCTTGAAGAAACTGACATCAAATTTGCCTGGACTATCTTTGTCTAATGCAACCTTTCGCAACCCATCTCCATTTTTGGGACAAAGTGCTTGAAGTTGGCCTAAGAAAGCTTGGTTTATAGATGGGTCAGAATTTCCAGCGGTGGTGAAGTTGTAAAGGCGGTAACTGAAGAATCTGCAATCTGTTTGGCCTATGGTATGTGCTCCTGCAGGTACGTACACAACAAGAATTACAGACCAATTATTTCACTCGTTATACTAGAATATCATTTCTATATGATTCAAAATCATCCAAAGCCTCAAATGCTGGGAGAGAAAGCTTACCAAGTAGTGTGACAAGGTCATGATCATCCAGGCCTTTGGCAGAAAATTTTTGCCTCTGGACAGATACAGAATCGATTGGAGAAGGCAAGTTTGAGGCTTGAGATGATAAAGAAGTCGTCCCATCTCTTCTTCCTGTGGGTACTGACCAACTTGGGCCACTAGTCTGCCATATTTTAAGTGATATTTTATCAGTTCTACAGACAGTTCCATCATGAACACCATGTATGTGATTGTGTGTGTATCAGATTTGGGAAGATATCATACCAAGTCGACAGCATCACGAGCTGCCAATGCTAGTATGTCAGCACATGAGACAACTCCAGGGCATGTGGCCTCTAGTTGTGATTTTGCATCATCAATCACTTCAAACCCTCTTAAACCGAGGTTTGGCAAGGCATTCCTCTCTGCAGAAGAGCCTGCTATCAATATTGAACCATCGCAACCCTGTGGGAGACATTGTCACATAACTAGTTAACTTAATCTGTACGTTAACAAGATTATGCAGGGCATTATGTGAGTGGAAAAAGGGGTTAAAAAGGTAGCAAACCTGGACAAAGCAATCATGGAAATGAAGCCTGAGCAGGCCAGGAGCTATGGTGGGATCTTTATTGAAGTGGGATTGAACAGTTGACCGTACTATGGCCTCAGCACGAAGGCATGAAGAAGAATAAAACCCAGTTCTCAGTTGGGCTTGAACGGCCAAACTCATCACCAAAATCATTAGAGAACCCAACCACATGGCTTCCATTTCGCACTAACAAAATACGAGCAGGGGTAAACCACCAACTTGGTATTTGATAGTTCTCTTTCCCTTGCTAGCAGTATTTGTATCACTTCTTGCTACTTATATAAGGGTATGTCCCTGATGATTGAGTCATTGAGCCATTTATTTTGTATTTAAAAAGAAAAAGCTACGTCAATTCATGAAAACTTTGTCTATTTTTATGAAACTTCTGATAAGTGGAGATAATATGGACCCATAAATATATGGCTACCCTTTTTAGAGTTTTTCTTATGTTCATATTGGAGCTAGCATTGAAGGTTGTGATAACACTTTGTATATTGCATAGTGGAGAGGTCTACACTCCATCACTCTCTACCTGCTTATCCTTGATGCTTCAGCTTTATTCCTCTACGCGTTTTTCTTTCTCTTTATTTATGCCCCAAATCAGTTAATCTCAATCTTTTTGCTTTAGTTTACTTATTTTCCCTTCGTTCACATTAGCTTTTGTTCAGGTTTTCAAATTAAAATTCTAATATATCACTTCTGTGGAAACATTACAGAGTACCTAAATTTGATATAACAAGAAGATGGTGACTAATTAAAAATTGCAGCGAATTTTTTCACTAAAATGAAACCAATATGAGTTGGTAATGACAGAATGGGTACTACATTTGTATATTCATAGTATATGATCCTACGAGTATAAATTAATTATACAAATGGTCAAATAAGTGCACAATACTCTTGTGCTTAGTGACTGATATTAGTACAGTCAGATAGCACTTTGGTTGCATTAAACTATTAAAGTACTGTGTGCTTTATATATTTCCTTGTGCCTGGCAATATTCACATGCCTTAAACTGGGGGGAAAACAATAGGAAAATAGAGCAACTCAGATTGCATTTTCAAGAAGAAACCTCTTGCAGAAAAGCCACTAACTGATCCGTGGTCTAATTACTGATAAGGTGGCTGTCACCTGCAGTGATTCTGTGTTGAATTAATAATGTTAGAATATTAATCAAGATGTGTCAGAAAGATACCAGAGAATACAAGCCATGTAATTGTTCAAGGACCTTTCTTTGTTTGGGTCAATAATCCTAAGCCTGAGAAACAATTATGTACACATTGTAAATTTTCTGGTGTAAGATACTTGTGTCTTTATACATTGATAGTCATTCGGTATATCAAAAAACTCATTTTGAATAAGATTTCATATCATCTAAAATTAACAGAAATTTTACTTCTTTAAATTTTTTTATTATTTTTTATAAAATATTAATTATATTCTTTTTGTGATAATTTTTAATTGTCATATTAAATATGAAACTTATATTTTATGCTTTAATATCTTATACTATGATATTTAAAATACCAAAAACTATAAAATACTATTAATTTACCAATAAGATCCCCATTAATTTTTATGGTTGTTATTTAATTAATAACTTTGAAATATTATAAATTTTATTATTTTAACATTCATAATTATTTTTATTAAAATTTGAATCAATATATACTACAAGGCGGATATTTATTAACCAAGTAAATCACAAAGAATTTAAATAATACACTTTAAATAAATTAATTTTAGGACAAATCAAGAAGAGTAAATTATAATTTATCATATAATTTTATATGTTTTAAATAAATAAAGAAATAATGAAAACTAAATTTAAAAAACTTTGTTTTTCAATGATTTATACCTTATTTGGATTTAAACTGGCAGATAAATTGAAGCGCATAAGCATGGATTAATATACCTAAAGAAAAAGAAAGGGTGTGTAGTTAAATTCCCAAATATACCTAACAAAAAGCAAAAAATCTTCTTGTGGAAATTGGGGTTATCCTAGACCTTATTATCTCATCAAGAGACCTACTTTTTCTTCAGACACTGGTCCTTACTCGAGTCTACCAATCATCTTCAAGTCTATCAGTCAACTCAAACGCGGATTTAAGAAAAGTAATAGAAATAACAGAAAATTGTTCAAATTGAAAATTTGTATGTAAATATTATAAATATTATACGTAAAGATAGAATCTCATAAATATTTTAATATATCTTGATTTATATTTTTTTATAAATCAAGTCAATAATAAATAAATTTATAAATAAATCATAAGTAGAATTCATGCATTTATTTATTATTGATTTAATTTATATACTTTTTATAGACTAAATTTAAAAATATCTTATGACATGTATATATATCTCTCAATTTAGTAATTTACCGACAAAGAAATATAAACTTCAAGTTGTGTCCCTACCATTACTCCTGTAGCATATGAGACAAGGTGAATTAGATTATAGTTCATGGATCATCCATTTCCAGCTACTTTCCATGATCATAAATATCTTGCAGAACTCATCTAATCCAGAAAATCCTGAAACGCATTTATATGATTTTTTATAAAAATTATTAAATCCATATATGTATATATTTATGAATGATCTTGATCATTTCAAGCTATAATTTTGTGTCATAAATTTGTAGTTAGATATTTAAAATGTTAGATGCAGAAGAACAGGTCCTAATCAAATTAAAAGAAGAATTGAAAATGACTTCTTTCATTTCTTTTTCCGAAGGACAATGCCAATAATTTTATTTCATCCATATCGAAACTTTCGAAAAGGAGAATGAATACAATGGCTGGAGACTTGCTTCCTTTAATTTCCAGCTACACGCAGAGAGAATCTTAATGCTTGAAAGAAATGCAGAAAAAAAAAAAAGAGAACCAAAACAACGTAAACTAATACTACATATATGAAGCTGCAAATTTTTTCTCGCAGAGAAAGTTCACATAAACCTAGCAGATGGACAAGGAGGAATAGATATATCAGTAACTCCTTCCAACATCAACACCACACTCTTCATTGATGGCCGGAGAAAGGGTTCATCTTGGACACACCATAATCCCACTTTAACCATATTCTCCAGCAGCATTTCATCCACCTGCTCCCCCGGAACAAGCTTACTTAACTCTCTGTCAACAAAGCACTTGTAGACCCAACTGGAGAGAACAATCTTCTCTGGTTCTGAGAAGTTAATAACTTCCAAGTTTCTTCTGCAACACACAATTTCCAACAACACTATTCCATAGCTATAAACATCTGCCTTCACTGATATTGGGGTGTTCGTCTGCCATTCTGGGGCCAGGTATCCTCTTGTCCCTCTAACCCCAGTGAAGGTTCTTGTTTGATCTGGCATCAGAAGTTTTGCTAGCCCAAAATCAGATATTTTGGCTGTCCAGAACTCATCCATCAAGATGTTTTGGGGCTTTATGTCGCAATGAATGATTGGGGCCTCACACTCTTCATGGAGATAGAGGATCCCTCTTGCAACATCCAGCGCCATTCTTCTTCTTTCATCCCAGTCTGGACGTATGGTATCCCCAAAAAGAAGCTTTCCAAGGGAACCATTGCTCATGAACTCATAAACCAGAAGCCTTTTAGAACCCTCTGCACAATAACCCAGCAAGCGAACTAAGTTTCGGTGGTGGGTTTTTCCGATGGCCCTCATTTCTGCTTGAAATTCCCTCTCTCCTTCTTCAATTAACTTCTCTAGTCGCTTTACTGCAATCCTCCTTGTGCCTTTGTGTAAAGTTCCTTTATAAACTGCTCCAAAAGAGCCCTTACCCAATTCTTCTTTGAAACCATTTGTTGCTCTTTTCAGCTCGTTGTATGAAAATACCCTTAAAGTGACCCCTTCGTTTAAGCCCAAATCACCAATCTCCAGCAGCCTTTTGTACCTTAAAACTCGAATCTTGTAAATTAAATGGCTAGAGATTGCAATAGTTGAACATAAGAAAAAAGCAAAGCCTAATATAACCAAAATAATATGCACAATTGCTTTGTTACTAGTAGTCTTGATTGGAGGCGGTTGGTCAGGGAGAAGTATATCATTCCAGTTCTTCAGGCTTCTAATTCCCACCTTTAAGAATAACGTCGAGGACACTTTCGTATCCCTTCTGACATATCTCAATGGAAGCTCTTGTTTCTTGCAGAGCCCACTCTCATACAGAGCAGCCCCACAGTTACAATCTTCCAAACAAGAAGATTCGCAATCCTCCGGTCCCATTTTTTCCTCCACATAAGGACGATCCCCCCAGATTATATTGTTCATCGTGGACATGACATACAAGGCTGCATTTTCTTTCCCACCTCTACATTCTGCTTCTGAAAAGTTCCTTTTGCAGCCAATAGTCTTTTGACTTGGATCTATATAGTCAGTTCCCGGAAGACAATTGCAGTCGGGTTGGTAGTCATTGAATGTGCAATAGCTGTTGAACCTACAGAAACTTTTCACCTGGCAAGCATTCTGCAATGCTGACCATAAAGTTGAAACTTTGATTTTGCCAGTGTCATTGGGAACATGAGCATACAGCCGAAAAACTCCATCAAAATCAAGGGTTGCACGAAAAATGGCATTGTCAGACGAAGATGATGGATTATACACAGTTCCGATAATCTGCGAATCACTGCTATTGACGATAAGCAAGCGACCTGTTTTGTTTAGGTACAGATGAAATTTGAAACCATTGCCAAAAGTACCAGTGTTCCAGTAAGCATCCCCTGGTGTGTCACCTGTATTTACTGGATACAGAACAAGGTTTCCATCGTCCTGCATCTTGAGATGAAACCGTCCAGAGGAGTGGTTGGTTTCTGATGAGCTAGACAACAATTGACCCCCGGAAGGTAGAGTTTGACCCCCTAAAATAGTCTCAGTAGGGTAATCGAAACTCTGCCAAATGATCCTGGAATTTTTGTTGTATAGCACAAAGTTTCCAGAATCAAGCATGGAGGCAGAGGAAGCGGTTGCATTAGCAATAAGCTTCTCTGGTCCTTTCCCTGTTTGCAGAAGAAGCTTACCATCCTTGGTTAGTTGTAGCTTTGCATTTGAGGTGACTGGAGGATCATCACGGTTTGCAGTCCATACAACTGTATAATTGTTCGGCTGACCCAGCAAAGTCCCAACTGCAAAGCCATTGCCTTGCTTATAAAAGCCAAATGCAAATTGACCCGAAGGGGAAGACCATAAAGTGGAGGGTGTAGAGGGGGAAAGAGAGGAATCAAGTGGTATCGGCTTTGGAACCTCTGTTTGAGCTCTTCCACCTACAAAGGATATGAACAGCAGAAAATAGATATTTGTTGCAATGGCGGCCATAAATACTAACACTCTTTGGTCTTTGAAATCTTCCGCACAAGGAGAAGCCAAATTGCTAATACAGTCACTTCCTTGATAAAAGGATTGATGCAATGGCGGTCATAACTAGTATTCTCTCTAGTCTTAAAAGTCTTTCCAAGAAAGAGTAGCGAAATTGCGAATATTATCAATTACTTTGACTTGCATAGATTGAAGAAAATGACTTCTGCAGGCAATTAGTATTTTCATCAACCAATACCAGAGGGAAATTATCACCATATGACCCTGACTTTTGTCGTCAACTCTTCCTTTGAGTTTACTTTCAACTGGAAATTTTGTATAAAGGATTCATTTACAGTAACTTTTGTTTATAAGATTAAATAACAACAGCATACGAATAATCATTAGCTTTTTTAACTGAATAACTACATAACGTAATTTGAACGTTAAAAAATCAATCCTTATTTAGATTTTCTCTCTTTCTGCTAACGTGGGCTACGACTACCTATTATTGACCAACTGTTGTTCGTGGAAATTTACACGAAGATGGGAGTATTTGATTTCATAATTTTCTTTGCGGTAGGGAACCACACAGTAATGCACGACAGCAACTCAAATCTTCAGTTGTTCCCATAATCAAGTCGTTTTTCTTTAGTCTAAAGCTGGAAATTTTAGAATTGAGAATTGAGAATCATTTTCTTGAAATACTAACAGCGCTTCTCTGGAGAAAGGATAGTATCTTTTGTCTATCTATTTTTCTCTCCCTTTTCCTACCTTCCCAACTCCCATGGCTTCCATACCTACTATGTGCTTGCTGTTTGTAATGCTTTTTGCAAATGAAGTTAGAGCTCAAACAAACCATTCTAACATCATAGGCTTGGGTTCTTTGATCTCCCCAAAAGCTAACTCTATTTCATGGGTCTCAGCCTCTGGTCTTTTTGCCTTCGGCTTTTATCCACAAGCTAATGGCTTTGCTATTGGGATATGGCTGATTGCTAAACCTGAAAACATAATCGTCTGGACCGCTAATCGCGACAATCCACCCGTTTCCTTTGATTCTATATTAGAATTGACCAAAAGTGGTCAGCTGCTCCTTCGAACTGAGAAAGAGAATAAAGAACTCATTACTGGTTTGTCACCTGCAGCTTCAGCATCTATGCTTGATTCTGGTAATTTTGTGCTTTACGGTAAAGATTTTGATGTTCTCTGGCAAAGCTTTGATTTCCCGACTGACACCATATTGGGAGGTCAGAATTTATCTGCTGGACAAAACCTGATCTCTAGTATGTCCAAATCAGACCACTCAAGTGGACATTTCATTCTCGGAATGCAGGGTGATGGAAATCTTGTTGCCTACCCTGTAAACAGTTCAATGAGCCCAGATGATTCTTACTGGAACTCAGGGACTCCTAATTCAGCTTTTTCACAACTCAGTCTTAATCTTGAAGGCTTTCTTTACCTATTGACAGATCGGAATTCCTCCTCGGCGTCCTCGCATGTTTTGACCAATAACACCTATCTTGGAAAGAACACAGCTTTAGTCCACCGTGCAACCCTCGATGGAGATGGGATTTTTAGATTGTATGTGCACCAATTTGAGAACAATACTGGTCCAAGTGTGCAAATTGTGTGGTCAGCTTTGTCTAATCCGTGTCAAGTCAAGGGCATTTGTGGCTTCAACAGTTATTGCTTAACCATGGGCGGCAATGCTGAATGTCAGTGTTATCCTGGATTCTTGCCCGTCAAACGTAGTAACATGTTCTTGGACTGCAAACAGAACTACAGCAAAGATGATTGTGAAACCAGTGCTGACCCATTGATGCTCTACAATGTTACTTTCTTGCAAGATATGTGGTGGAGTGATTTTCCTTATTCAGTGAAACCAATGAAGATGGAAGCTTGTGGGAAGTATTGCCAGGAAGACTGTAACTGTGGGGCAGTGTTATATCTGAACGGCAACTGCAATAAATATAAGCTTCCGCTTAGATATGGCAGAATGACTGAAGATGCATCATCCACGGCCCTCTTCATGTTGCCTTCAGCAAATATGGTTACTCCAAACCTGAAGCCTCAGGTCCTTATTGATAACAGGAAAAGTCTGATTCTGATTCTAGTCCTGACTCTGGGTTCAATTTCATTCTTTTTTTTGGTATTTGCAATGTCAATTTTCTTCATCTATAGGCGTCAAGGTTATTCATATAAAAAGCTGTCTGAGAGTGCAAATTTGGGATTTGCTGAGGAATGTAGTTTACGAACATTTTCCTATGATGAACTACTGAAATCAACAGGGAGCTTCACAGAAAAGATCGGTAGAGGAACTTTTGGAGCGGTTTATAGGGGGACAATATGTGGAACTAACAGAAGAATTGCTGTCAAGAAACTGGATAAAGTTGTTGATGAAGGGGAGAGGGAATTCCAAGCTGAAATTACTGCAATTGCTCGAACTCATCACAGAAACTTGGTTCAGCTTATCGGTTTCTGTATTGATGGTTCCAGAAAGCTTCTTGTTTATGAATATATGAGCAACGGGTCTCTTGCTGATCTTCTGTTCGAGGCTGAGATGCGCTTGCCTTGGAGAAAAAGAGTTAAAATCGCATTGGATGTGGCTCGAGGAGTCCTATATCTACACGAAGAATGTGAAGTCTGTATTGCCCATTGCAATATTAAGCCCCAAAATATA
>JASKGM010006952.1:0-10515 GCA_034509205.1 Ceratonia siliqua
TTTAGGGTAACCATCCTTAGGGATGGACATTGTGGGGTGCCTAACACCTTCCCCACACGTAATTAGACTCCTGAACCCATCTTTTGGTTTTCAAGGACCAGTTTTTGGATTTTTAAAGGATCCCAATTATCCTTATAATTAAATGGTGGCGACTCCATTTTGATCTCTGTATTTTTCCCTTTTATCGCCATTAGGGTCACGACGGTGGAATTTTTTCCATCCGTCACGTTGTGACGGGTATGGAATAACTCATCATACTAAATAAACTTGGAAGTCGGTATAAGGGGATTGGTGTACATAGCAAATTTTAAGAATTTTAGGCATTTGGCGTGGAGTATTTCATCACACTAAATAACCTGGGACTGGTACGGTAGGAATAACATATGCAGTGAAATTTTGGAATTTAGCACGGAATAATTCATCGTACTAAATAACTGAAGCTGGCATGGAAGAATTGACGTTCGCAGCAAAATTTTGGGAATTTAGCATGGGGATGGGACCCATGCCTCTAAAAATTTGAGAATCAGGTAAAGGAATAAAACCTGATGTGGGTATTTTTTAAACAAAGCATGGGACAAACCTTGATGTTGAATATTATATATGTATATGTATATATATATTTTTTTATTTACTTATTTTTTCACATACATTTTTTATATTTCCTTTTGAAAAGTCTTATACCTCTTTAAGGAAAGGGCCAGTCTAAGCGTTCTTTTACCCACTGACCTCTTGCCTTTTCTTATGCAAGTATATTGACGAATCACCTAGTGATCTAACCATCCCTTGTTGATGACATAATGGCTTATTACTGTACTTCTTGGCCCTAAACAGCCTTGGATTCCATCCTTTGACACATACTTCATCAACTCATCATTATTAGGATAATCGCCTCTTTTAACGTGATGCCTGCTGATCCGTAGTAGAGCATTGTAGAATGATATTTTAATTTAGCCCTTTTGTTATTCCACTCAAGTTTTATCCATGGAATGAACTAAAAACTAAAATCTATTGAATGAATAAACTTCATTTATTGAAATAGATATATAGACGTGATAAGGACCACAGAGTCCCTAAACAGATGCTAAAGAAAATAAGTTTAGACTAAAAAAATTAAGATTCAAATTCAAGTATACTATCAAATATAACATCAAAATTTTGTAAAGAAGGAGCCGGCAAAATGAATGACAATTAAATTTTGCCACAATTTGAAGTCTTCTGTATCCTCCAACATCGATCCTCACGTTACTAGGAATATGTGTATTGTATCACTTCTCAAAAAATAGACCCTGTTGTCAATGTAACCACAGGACTTTTCTCCATCCCTCAGATTCTCATATCTTGGCTTCATTTCTCCTTTGAGCTTTTTCTTGCTTCTTTTTTTTTATTATTATTTTTTATGCATAGTAGCGTTTCACTGCATCTGAATTCACTAGCCTTGCCAATTCTTGTCTGTCCAAATCAGTGAGAATCAATGCTCTACCAGTAAATGCTTGCTTGACAATGTAAGGCCCATCATACACAGGTGCCCACTTTCCTCTAGCATCCTCTTGGTTGGGGAATATTTTTCAGACTACCAGGTCCCCAACCAGAAATTCCCTCGGTCGGACCTTCTTGTTGAAAGCTTGCGCCTTTCTATTTTTGTAGAGTTGACCATGGCAGATAGCGGCGACGCATTTTTCTTCTATCATATTTAACTATTCATAGCAGACCTTCACCCATTCGGCATCTTCTAACTGTGCTTCCATGAGTACCCTAAAAGGGGATTTCTACTTCGATAGGCGTCACTGCTTCTATACCATAAACTAAGGAACATGGAGTTGCCCCTATTGAAGATCTCACATGTGTACGATACGCGTAAAGTGTATATGGGAGCATCTTGTGCCAATCTTTGTAGGTCACCATTATCTTTTTGATATTTTTGTTTGCCGCTTCAACTGCTCCATTCATTTGGGGCTTGTACGGTGCTGAGTTGTGGTTTTAATTTTGAATTGCTCACATAATTTTTGAACCTCTAACGCATTAAGGTTGGCTGCATTATAGGTGAGTATTCATGCTGGCAATCCATATTGACAGATGATATTAAGCCTAAAAAACTTTGCAAACACTTTTTGTGTAATACTAGTGTATGAGGTTGCTTCTACCCACTTCATAAAGTAGTCGATAGCAAAAAGTATGAAACAATGACCTTTAGAGGTTTTAGGATTAATGAGCCCAATCACATCTAAACCCCACATTGAAAACGGCTATGGTGCCGTTATGTTATGATACGAGAATGGTCGAGCATTTATGCGATCAGTATAAATTTGACATTTATGGCATTTTCAGCAATAACTAATGCAATCCTTCTCCATTGTCTACCAGTAACAATAGCACCTAAGAATTTGGTGAGACATCATGTGACCGTTGGTGTGGCTCGCACATATGCCCTCATGTACCTCTGTCATGATTAACCGTGCTTCTTTACTATTAAGACAGCGAAGCAAAGTTTCATCATATCCTCTTTTATACAATATTAATCCACTTAAAAAGAAATCCATTGATAAACGCCTGATGATTTTCTTGTCATTTTCTTCTATGCCATTTGGGTATTGTTGGGACTTAATATATTGCTTAATGTCCTTATACCATGGTTGTTCATCACTTTGTTCGCTGTTTAAATAGTATGCTAGCTTATCTCTTAATTCCACATTAACAGGGAAAACCCTGCTTTCTTGGTTCAATTTGGCCATAACTGCTAAAGTTGCGAGTGCATCGACAAATTGCTTTTTGTCTCTGTTCAAGTGCGAGAAAGAAATTTCTTCAAACTCCCTGGTCAACGATGATAGGTCTTTTTGGTATGGCATCAACTTCGGGTCTCAAGTCGACTACTCACCTTTCACCTGGTAGTTGATTAAAGCTAAGTCCCATAGACTTATAGTTTCTTGTTGCTCATTACTTTTGGTTCCTGCAGTCCTTTAATGCAACTTTCATATTTTGTGACATTGTTGGTACAATCGAAGTCTAATTTTATGGCGATTGGGAATTAGGCTCCCTCAAGAGAAATAATGATAGCCCCTAAGCCACTTCTGTTCACGTTCACAACCCTATCGAAGTACATTTTCCAGCTTTCTTCTAATATATCTTCATCAGGAAATTCAATATCTACCGGTTGGTGCTCGTCTATCGGGCTCTCGGCCAATTGGTCTGCGATTGCACTTCCTTTGATAGCCTTCAGAGTAACGTACTTAATGTCATACCCTTATAAAATTGCCTGCCACTTATTAACCTTGCCTGACAAATGAGGCCTTTTGAATACGTATGTTATGGGATCCATCCTAGAGATGAATAAAACGGTATAGTAGGCCATGTACTGACGAAGTCGTTTGGCGGTCTAGGCTAAAGAACAACAAGTTTTCTCAATTGAAGAGTATCAACTCTTGCACTCATCAAACTTTTTGCTTAAGTAGTAGACTGCTCTTTCCTTCCTACTTGCTTCTTCATGCTGCACAAACATTGCTCCCATGGCGGTAGGCAAAGCCAAGAGATATAATAACAGAGGCCTACCTTGTGTGGTCGGAACCAAAACTGGAGAATTCTGAAAATAACACTTCACTTTTTCAACGTTTATTGGCAATTTTCATCCCATTCACCAGGGTTGTGCTTCCTCAACAACTTGAACATTGGTTCACAAGTTCGAGTTAGGTTCGCAATAAATCTGGCAATATAGTTAAGCCTCCCCAAAAAACTTACTTCTTTTTTCGTACGAGGAGGAGGCATGTCCTATATGGCTTTGATTTTATCAGGGTCAATTTCAATCCCTTTTCTACTCATAATGAAGCTAACAATTTTCCTGAGGATGCCCCAAATTTGCATTTATTAGGGTTTAATCAAAGTTTGTATTTTTGCAGTCTCTTGGATAACTTTCTTAAGACCATTACATGGCTTTCTTTTTCACCGGACTTCACCACAATATCATCCGCATGCACTTCGATATCTTTGTACATTAAATCATGGAACAAGGCCACCATTACCCTCTAATAAGTTGCCTTGGCATTCTTGAGTCCAAAAGGCATTACCCGATAGCAAAATGTTCCCCAGTATGTGACAAAAGTGGTTTTTTCCTTGTTGTCCTCATTCATAGGGATTTGATTATAACCAGAATACCCATCCATGAAGGAATATACATAATTTGATGATGTGTTGTCCACCAATACATCAATGTGGGGTAAGGAAAAATCGTCCTTTGGACTGGCTTCGTTTAACTTTTGGTAATCCACGCACATCCTCACCTTCCTGTCTTTCTTAGGGACCGAGACTATGTTGGCTAACCATTCTGGGTATTGAGAAACTTCAACAAAAACCAGCTTCTATTTATTTCATCACTTCGTCCTTTATTTTCAATGATAATTCTGGATTCATCATTCTCAAATTTTGCTTAGTAGGGGTGAAATCCAAGTACAAGGGAACTTTAGGTAACGCAATTTAGGGGTCAAGCCCTGGAATATCCTGGTAGGACCAAGCAAATACATCACTAAATTCCTGGAGGATGATTATCATTTCCTCTCATTTTGAATTATTTACAATTTTAAGATCTTTTTTATCTTCGTCTGTCCCTAAGTTTATCTTTTATACCTCTTCATTATGGGGTTTTATTCTCTTTCCGAAAGACTCAATTATTTTTGTGAAGGTTTCTATTGTTTCATAGTCTGGTTCCTCAAGGTTACAATTATCCATATCCACATTAACATGAGAATCAACTGTAGGATGCAAAAGACCCTCGAAGTGATGTGAAAATTGGGAAAGAACAACTTCCTTGGACAGAAAGAGAAAAATGAAGTTGAATAAGAATATTTAAATGAGATTGGGAATTATGAAGAGAAAATGAAACGTGTGACAAAAACTTGCATTTCATTCATTGGATAAAAACATGGTCCACATATTTAAATAACTCAAAGTGGCCTTGGACTTCAGCCAAATTGAGACAATGCTAAAAATCAAATATTACTGGTAAATACACACGTTTGGGATCAACTCAGTTTCCCAGTTTTCAAGCAGCGAAACATCCTGTCCTGAGCCAACGCGATTATCTTGCACTTCTTCTTCCCTAAGGGTATTGATGGCTAGATCACGAAAAATGATCTGCACGGGTGCTAGGAATGTTTCTTGAAGAGAAGGAAAACCCTTGTTGGTCTTTTTTCAATTCGCTGGCTCACAGCTTAACCCTTCTCTCCTTATATTTTCAATCGCTTCAACAGGAGACATAATTCCTTGTAATCTAGAACCTATCTCTTTACCGAGTTGGTATCCGCTTTTGATTAAGATTTGTTCTAACCATTTTTGGGGCTTCGTGGCATTCCCCTTTTTGGGCTCTTTGTCGACCATTTCCAACGTTTGGAAGGCACTCTCCAAGGCTTGTTCCGCAGCCTCAACATAGGGAATTGATATTGGTTTGGATATCATCATTTCCTCTCCACTCTTAACAATGATGACTCTGCCTTGATTTATGAACTTCACCCTTCAGTGCCAAGTTGAGAGTATTGCATTTGCAGCATGGATTCAAGGTCTACCTAATAACATTATGTAAGATGGTTCTATGTCCATAACTTGGCATACAATTTCAAAGATTCTAAGGCCAATTTCTAACTTCAGAGTAATAATTCCTTTGATTTCCCTCCGAGAGCCATCAAATGCCCTAACAACAAGGTCACTATTCTTCATCTCTTGATGGCTAACTAGTAATTGCATTAGGGTAGAGTAGGGGAGTACATTTAAAGAAGACCCATTGTCAACTAGTATATTCAAAGTAGACCATCCTCGAAAAATAGTCTCTCGAGATACGATGATGCTTCTCAAGCTCTTCCTATCTATTGCTTCCTCCAGTATGGCACTGACCTTACCCCCCCATTATGATTGGGTAAAGTGTTAGCATTAATGTGCAGACCACTTTGGTTGAGTTTAATAGCCTCGTGTTTGTATAACCTGGCCATTTATGCTTGAAAACCTGCACAAGTCTCGATGCTATGTCTAATAGCATCGTAGTGGTACAAGCACTTTTCATTGGAGTTATACTAGCTTATAGGGCACCAGGCTTAAAAGATGTCCCTCGTACAACTGCTTATATAGCTTAGTATTCAAGATCTGGAAGTACGGGAATGGATCTTTATCCCAGAGTTGTCTGTTCTGTCACTGGTTGTTACTTTGGTTCATGCCCTGCTGCGGTACTATGGGTTGGGCATTGTTATGGGAATTTTGATTATTATTAACCTGAAAACTGGCGTTTCAATTTTGGTAATCGGGCTTGGGGTTAGATTAATTGTAGTTCTGCTGTGCTTGTACATACCCTACCTTTGGTTATTTCTTCTTTTGTTGAAAATTTTTCTTTTGGCCTAGCCCTGCAGCTTCATTTCCTCCCATTGGTATCTTACCAGCCTTGACTAGTACTTCAATTTGCTCCCCCACCCTTATGAGATCGGAGAAGTCATTGAAGGCACTTTTTGCCATTACCCTAATGTACGGGGCTCCCAGTGGTCCTAAGAAATAGGAGCAAGTTTCGTACTCATCATTAGGGGATGGACCTCAGCTACCAATGCCCTCCAACTTTGGGCGTACTCCTTAAATATTTCTTTATCCTTTTTCTGCATAACCTACAATTTCTCCCTGGTTGGCACAGTGTGCAAATTGAAGCAGTAATGCCTTAAGAAGGCATCGGCCAAATTTCCCATCAATTTATCCTGGAGTGAACTAATAGCATATACCATTAGAATGCTGCATCGGCAAGGCTCTTATGTAAAAAATTCAACAGCAACTTCTCATCCTCGCCCGTTATGGCCATCTTCGTGCAGTAGGACCATAAGTGAAATTGGGGGTTAGTGGTCCCATCAGACTTTACAAATTTCAGGACTTTGAAATCTTTAAGGACATAGACTGGGGGAGTAACCCTTAATTCCTTCGTGATGATCACTCCTAATGAGCCCTGTCCCTGCATCACCCTTGTCTTCTTTTCTAATATGAGAACCTAGTCCAAGACGCTCTTTTCTTGCACCGACTCATATACTCTCACGAGCGGCATGAGCGGTGTTTGGACGTAATTGTATCCTTCACGTGGTTCATTCACAGCATTTCCTTCCTCACCCGGAGGACTAACACCAATTGGTGGAGGATGAGGCATCATGTTAGACATCATAGACACTTTAGAGCTTTGGCCAAAATGAAACATCTTCTGAGGTGGTTGAACCGCGCTCTTTTCCCTCACATTGTTAACCATGAGATCCATGAGTTTTGCCAACTGATCTTGGATCTGATCCATCCTGTCCTCTAACCTTTGTATATTCTTAGTGTTGGACTGTTCTAAGGCCATGGCGTAGGATCTTGTGAAGATTCTTTAGGTGGTGGAGGAACGCTTAGTCTGACCCCTTCTTGACGGTGCAATGTTGTGATTTTGCTAATATTTTTCACTCTTCTCTCTAAAGATAGACAAATTGTTAGCTTAGTTTGAAATAATCATTGGTTATAGAGTTCATGTCATTATTGTTTTTTTTTTTCGAATTGGCATTAGGGATTTTATTTCTTCCTATATTCTCATTGAGGGTACAATACCCCATAAAATATAACATAGTTAGCAGTATCTTATGGAGATTTGACAATTCATCACATAAGCATTGCTAGTTTAAGAAATTGCATACACATTAGTTAGTCCATTTAATGGCGTATCAAGGAACGAACGTTTTCCCATATTTTTATTGAGAGTATAATATCCTACAAGTTAAACCTGGTTGGCAATAGCTCATGGGGATACATGTATCCACTCATGAGTATTATCCTGTTAAACAACATGAATTAGGAGATTATTGATGCAAGGCCCACGTTTCGCTTGAGAGTACAATACCCTACAAATAAAGTGTGGTTAACAATATTCCAAAGAGAGATTATCATATAGACATTGTCCCCAAAAGATGACTACTTTCATTCATAATAACATTTTTACACATATTTATCCAAAAGTACAATGAGCTCTTTACACAGATCTAAGAATGCTAGTAAATCCGTGGAAGAGGATTGTACAATAGAGGCCATTGCTCGGTGGAAACTCATGATAAAGTCAACCTACTTTGTATTTCTCTTTGAGTACCCCCACAGAAAGCTAACAGCTGCTTACCCATGTCATAAAGGTAATAATAGTATTTTCTCCACTCGGCGGCCAAGTATTCCTATCTGTTCTACTCATTCATTACCCTAGCTGATGGTGGTTTGAGCATATTGAGGACGATGTGATTCATGTTGTTTAATTGCCCAATCTCTTCTCTTGCCCTTGCTAGTATTCATCTAAGCGCTATATTGGTTGAGCATTCTTGTCCTAACAGATCATTAGCAACTTTCAACTTCTTCTTCCACCTGTGCTCATTATTCTTCCAATGTTTTATAGCATCCCTAGACCTTTCAAGGTCTTGTAGTATGAGATCACTTTCTCATTGAAGTTTAATGTCTCAATCTAACTTGACCATTTACAACTAATGTTCAAGCTCTCTTATTTGTTGTTCTAGTCCCTTATTTTTTTGCATCAATTCGGCCTTCTCCTTTTTCGTTATTGTCAGATGTGCTTCTAAGGTTTCTATTCTGGCCTCAGCCCTTCCGTTGCCTTTAGAGATGGTAGCTGATTGTGGCTGGGCTGGAAAGGTTTTTTTGTTTCTTATTCATCCATTCATAATATTCTTTAGTGGCCTCTATTATCTTCTTTCCAAGATCTAGTCGGCCTAAAATTAACCTTTCATCCTATGCCTGCTGGATCTTAATTATCAGGTCTTTATTATCCCCTTGATCGTAAAAAAAATAGAATCCATCCATGGTTTTTGCAAATGGTATCCTCTGGAGGTAAGCTAACTGCTTGAATCCCATTATCGGCGAATAGGAAATACATCCTTGGATACTCATAAGGGGAACGAATGGGAATTTGCCATAACTATAGACCACTTCATCCTTATTCCACCAAGGGAATTTCTAGAGTATATCCCTCCGTTTGATGTTGATACACGAGCTGGACCACTTTGTTGTATTCTAATTTTCCATTTTGAGCTCGTGAAATAGGGCAAAATGTCCTAATTTAGGCATCTTGTCTGCCGGCTGCTTTCCAAACATGTGCGTTATCGCCCACAGGTATAACATGGGTAAGCAACATTTTAGCTTGCCCCATTGATTTTTATGGACGAATTCAAGAGTAAGAAATATTTCTACCAAGATGGCTGGCACTAAATTAACGCCATAATGTCTCACGGCCTAATACATGTGTCACAACGTGACGGCCGGTGAAATAGCCATCTCATTATGACTTTGAGGCGCGTAAGGGAAAACGCAAAGAAAAATGGAGTTGCCACCAATTAATTAGAAAGATAATTGGGATCCTTAAAAAAGAAAGGAAAACTGGCCCTCGAAACCAAAGGAAGGATTCGGGAGTTTAATTACGCGTAGGGAAGGTGTTAGGCACCCTACAACGTCCATCCCTAAGGACGGTTACCCTAAATTGTTTGTGCTTTAAAATTTTAATTTATTTAAATTACCCATCTTTTTTTATTAATAAAATAATGATGGAGAAAGATGAAAAAAGAAATAACTAGACCTGCCTTACCAAGTAATTGCCTACGTACCCTGAAAGGGATCAAGGTCAACGTAGTTCGGAATATTTGAATAAGTTGAATAGGTGAGATGTAGGATCTCAGACTGGATAACGTTAGGACATTAGGGGAATATAAAATTCCACTTAAAGCCTGAAAAATGAATTAGGACATTAGGAAGAATATATCCCCACTAAATGTCCCAAAAGATGAAGACTTTGGGAAAAGTGAAATTCCACTGAAAGTCTACGAAAAGGGATATTTGAGACTTTGGGAAAGACGTACTTCCACTAAAAGCCTGTGATATTTAAGACATTGGAGGGTATGTGACTCTACTGAATGCCCGAGGAAAACTTGAGACTTTGGGAAAATAAGATTCACTAAAAGTCTGGAAAGAGTGTTACAACGTGACGGATGGGGAAAATTGCACCGTCGTGACCCTAATGGCGATAAAGGGAAAAAATACAGAGATAAAATTGGAGTCGCCACCAATTAATTATAAAGATAATTGGGATCCCTTAAAAAATCCAAAAACTGGCCCTTGAAATCAGAGGATGGGTTCGGGAGTCTAATTACTTGTGGGGAAGGTGTTAGGCACCCTACAGCGTCCATACCTAAGGATGGTTACCCTAAATTTGTTTGTGCTTAAAGATTATTGTTTGAATTACCCCTTTTTATTGTTAGGATTTAAGGAAAAATAAAGAAGTACAAAAATTAGACCTGTCTTATTGTGTAAGTACCTACGTACCCTTAAGGGATCAAGGTCCACGTAGTTCGAATTAATTAGAATTTGTTTAGGAAGAATTAAGACAATATGGGAAATTAGGTTTCCACGTAAGGTCCAACAAAATGAAAGATTAATTCTCTACATAAAGTTTGAGAAAATAAAGACAATATGAGAAAATGAATTTCCACATAAAGCTTAACAAAA
>JASKGM010006953.1:0-10507 GCA_034509205.1 Ceratonia siliqua
TATTGCAAATGATTCATATTGCTACCTGTGTGTGCCGTATGATTTCTGTCTCCTCCAGATGACTCAGCTCCTTCTATTTGCTTGTTAGCACCAGTTAGGATCCTCTCCATACGGTTAAACATTGCTGCCATCTTGTCCTCCATGGTTGCCATCATTCTGTTTTCCATTGCAGTCATTTTTGAATTGATATTTTCTTCCATTTCTCTAATAGAAGTCTGTTGACGTGTTGAATCTGCCATGAGGAGTATTCCTTTTTTTTTTTTTTTGCCTTCTCCTACCTCAGAGCTTACTTTCGCGATGCATTTCCTGTCTGTAACTAGGGTGAGTTGCAGAAAGGCTATGTTGAGTTGCGGTCATCGGTTTTAGAGATTCAAGGTTGGGTACTCCGGTGGATGGTGCCGAAGTTGATGGTGATTGGCTCGGTGAACGGCAATGGGTGGAGCGGTGGGCGGTGACTGGACGGCAGCTGGATGGTGGATCTGATACCAATGATGCAGATTTCCTGATAACCAAATGGTAATGAGGAGATCAGTAGGAAAAACAGCAGGGAACTCTAGATTTCAGAAAGAGAACCGAGCAAATCATTCCATAATATCAATGTTTACAAATGAGAGATGAAGAAACAGAGAAAAGAAAACACTACTTTCAGCATAGAATGCCCAAACAGAGAGGCCTCCGCAATATAGTCTGATACACCAATTAAGATAAAAAACCAAAAGCAATAAAACCTATTATCCAGCTCAGCGGTCAAAGTTCCACATCACCTGATTTTGACTTCCACCTGTATCACATTCCACCAGAAAGAAACCCCTCACAATTATCCTTTGCATGTACTGGAAGTGGGATGAAGAGAAAGCAAATGTTTGAAGTCAACAAATTCGGCCCCAATGAGGATAAAATCTTGAGGCAATATTCTAAGAATTTGAAGCATTAAAGGCGAGAAAAGAAAGGTGCACGTGACCTAGTGAGCTAGATTGGATGAGAAGAATCGAGAAGCTTGGAGACATCCTGGGTTTAGGGATGAGAAGGAGATTAAGGTTTCTAAGAGACATAAATAAAAAATTAGAGAATAGAGACCGGTGGGTTGAAGGGGAAGAAGAAACGGGAGGTTTGAAAACAAAAAGAAAAGAGAGGGAGAGGGAGAGGGAGAGAGGAGACCGGCGGTAGGGAAAGAAAGGAGAATGGTGTCCAAAACCAAATGGGAGGGAAGGGGTAGCGTAAAATAACAAAAGAAAAGGAAAGAATGAGAGATGTGGTGGGGCCAAAAAAAGTTTTCTTTTTACTTCTTCTCACATTTTCATAATATTTTTATTCTTGTTATTTTTGTTTTGCATATCTTTCTTCTTTCTTTTTTTAATTTTATTATTTCATTAAAATTTTTATTGTATTTTTTGATTTTAGTAAAATGATGTTTTATATTTTTTTGTGATTTTGATTTTTTGATCTTTTTAATTTTCTTATTTTCCTCATATTTTATGCTTTCTTGCCAATATTACCATATTTCCTTATTTTCATATTTTCCTAGTTTTCATATTTTTTTTTTCAAAATTTTAAAATTATCCGGATAAAATAAGGTGTTTACAGCTTATGTGACATTAAATATCTACATGGCAATCATAGGTAGCACAATTTCCAAGTCAGCTTCCAGGTCACAAAATACACTCCAAAACGACGTCATCCATTAGCGAATCGAATCCCCCAAATTTGCTATTGTTTCAGACCCATCAGCCCTAATCTGCCATCTCCCTTGTGTGCCCAATTTCGATAAGCACTGGTGGTTGTTGCGCCACCTTCCACCATCGCTGGTGGTCGTTAAGTCGCCATTGTCCACCATCGTTGGTGGCTACATCTCTCTGTGTTTTGCAAATTTCTTGCTACAGAAGGCATCTTGGCTCTTGCAGGTGAAGCTTTAAAAATGATTTATTTGCTTGTATAATTTAATACTAGCTATGACTAATCAGTTCTTTCTATTGAGTAAGACAACCATGAATGCAATGGATTATCTTCTAAATTAAAATCCTCAATTTCTTCCCTTCTAAAGATTTATTTCACAATTTTAATTAAAATGGTTTGATCACTGTTTGCAATTGCAACCTCTAATGGGGAACTTTGTGATTGTGTCTATAGTTTTAGAGATTGACTTTATCATTTTATTTAATGACATAAAATATAAAATTACTTCCAGGTATACTTAGAGAGTAAGAGGAGTAGGGTAGAAAGATGATGGTTTGGAGACAACATTTTAGTGTTATAATGAAATCTATTATGCCCTCATTTGGGTTGCCATTTTGAACCTTCATGGTATCTTATTCTTGTTTTCTCCTTTTGTTTCTTTAGCTGTCCTTACTCAATCGTTGAACTATATAATAACTTATATTGAAATTATTGTATATGAAGGTGCTATATGTTATGTGCCTTTTTGGTGCATTGACTCCAAATTGAAATGTTTCATGCTTTAGAGATCACTCAGTGTACAAAAGTCACCAGGTGCTTTTGTATAAAAGAGCTCAAATTTTTGTAGCAGATTTATGGGGTGCATTTAGGGTATGTTGAATTTAAAGACATCAGTTCAATTACTATAATGGCAGACTATATTGTCCAAGCTATGCTTCAATAGCTTGGTGTGTTGAAATATAGTCTAAGATTTGGCAATATTATTAAGGCCAGTGGAGAAAAAATTTGGAGTCTAATATTGATTCATTTGTTAAAAGAATAAGAAAGAATAAATTGACTTTAGCTATGCTTCTCCTTATGCTTGAGATATATGTTTTTAATCTATGATATTCCTTTGGTAACTATTTTTATTGTTGTAATGTAGCTTTTGTTTAAAGGGCAGCATAGTGCAACACATGGTATCACAAACAAAATACCTTTCATGTATTTCCATGCTTCAAAATATGAAAAGACAATGAAAATGAAATATAGTAGCTTGAACCACAAAAGAGATCTTCTTTGAATATATTCCAAAACAAACAATGACTACACAAGGTTCAATGCCAACACATGGCTGCAAAACAAAATTAAATTACATAACTATCAATGTCATGTGCTAAAATGCATTCATTATGTGTTACTAACATCATTTACTCCTCTACCCCTCCCCTTTCCTTTGCCTCTCCCTTTCCTCCATCCACTTCAAACAGTGTTGGAATTTTGGCTCTGTGTAGTAGCTCCTCCAGTTTCCTCTTGCTGAGTTGGTGTAGCCAATCCTTTAGATCCACCACTAACTTACACCCTTTGGGGGCAAGTTATCCTATTGTGTCCATAAGTCTTGTAAATAGCACACCGTAGATTAAAGTTTGTCCTCTGAAGATTTTGTGGTCTAGGTGTTTTGTTTCTTTCTCTACTCATTAACTTTTGTGGCCTACCTAGTCTTTTATGGAGCTTAGGGGGAAGAAGTTATTCATTATCAATGACAGGCCACATGTCCTGCCCATTGATTGGCTCTACTATCAATTTCAATCTTATAACAAGGGTACACAAAGTCATGGAGATATAGCTTTTGATGAAAGATGCAGCTCACTGCATGTTAGCATGGCAAGCCTGTCAAATCTCATAAGCTACATGAAAATCTTATTTCTTCAAGGTCCACTATACTTCAAGTTTCAGTTGTTCTGCCCACTTAGTATCCGCTTTCTTGATTTTTCAATCTCTTTATCTAGCCTATCTCTTAGTTTTTGGCAAATCTTCCCACTCTTTCCAATGTACTTCTTTGCCTTTAGTCTAACATCAAACCTGCTCATTAAATAGTGCCTAATCCACTCAAACATGGAAATTATAGGTAACTCATGAGTTTTTAGAATAATTCCATTAAATGCCTCTGAGATGTTGTTGGTGATGGCATCACATTTAAGCCATGCACTAAAATGCGACCTTATCCATGCAGATGGAGCCTTCCCCTTTAAGGTATCATGGGGTTCTTTGTAAACTACTTCAAGCTTTGTCGTCCAAAACTTCCATTGTTGTGGGTTAGTTTCTTTTGTGGCTACTATGATTACATCTCTACCTTCATATTTCTTCTTGATGTTGGAATATAGATATGTCACACACAACCTATGTTTTGTTCCATGTAAGATCTCATCAAATGTGGGCAACAATCCTTGGAATTAAAATACATAGTGATCAAAATAAATATGAACAAAATGTTAATAAGTTTAAAAATTTTATATGGAACAATAATTACCTTATGCTAGTCTGAGATGAAGATCCATTTTCTTTCTCTAATATGGCCTATGTCATCCATTAGCCAATCCAAGAACCAAGACCAAGAGTCCTTAGTTTCACTCCCAACAATCACCACTGCAAGTGGAAAATACTAATAATTTGGATCGATACCCATAGCAACTAATAGTATACCTCCATAAGGACCGTTTAAGAAGCATCCATCCACCCCAATAATAGGTCTATAAGTTGCTAAGAATCCTTTTTTTACTAGTTTTAAACACAAACACATTCTCTTGAAAATATGTTGGTACTCCATAATTCTTTTCTTAACCTATATTTTCATTGTGCCAGGACTAATTCTCTTCACCTCTTCACAATAGCTCCACAGCTTCTTGTACTCTCCTCATAACTTCCATGAAGGTTTTCCTTAGCCTTCTTCCTTGCCCTGGAGGCCTTTGACAAACTTACATCAGCCATGTAGTTCTTTCTAACCTCACCAATGACACCAGCCAGCTTTATATTAGAGTTTGTCCTAATTGTGTCCAATATTTTCTCAAATACCCAATTAGAATTTGCTAGCTTAGCATTAAAGGTTAGGCCAAAGCTATGCTTAGGTTTTAGGGTTTTAACCCTAAAAGTACGAGCTCTACCAACCTTGCTCACAAATATCTCCCACTCACATCCCTCTTTACACCTAGCCCAACACCTTAATTTGTAATTTTTAACGAATCTAATGCCAACACTGTTCAACAAAGCGATTCCCTTACAGCCACTTTAAAATCATCAATTGAATCAAATTCCATTCCAAGGTGGAACTGGAATTCCTTGCACATCTCAATGGGTATGTACTTCATATATGCCTTTCTTTCCTCCTTATGATCTTCTTCATCAGAAGTTCCATCATTAGTGTGTAATTCCTTATATTCATAGCCTGAGTCAAGGTCTTCTATATCATCATAACTCTGTATTTGCAATAATGGGTCAAAACTTGTGCTTTGCATTCACTGATGTGTAGGCCCATTAACATCATCTTGAGTTACCTCCACATCAATATATTTTCCAAATATGTCATCATTATGGTCATCCTCCGAGTCATTTATGTCAATATCTATAAGACTATAGTCACTGCCCTCTTTTTCTCCATCTTCTTGATCACTTACGTTTTCACTGTCCCCCATCACACCTTTATGGTACACTTTAATCACTGGGTCATTAACTTCGTATGCTAGTTGAACTGAACCCCATCTCCATCAACACAATCATGCATGACATACACAACCATTGTCTTCTTATCTAAGCTTAGTGCCCGTTGCCCATTTCTATACAATCATTATCATTTCTAAGTTCAAGTAATCCCTCATCAATATGTTCTCCTGGGAGGAGGAGAAATATCTTAACAGTTCCTTTGTACCATAATTCTTTAAGCACTGCCGTGATTTCCTGTAAGGACCATGTATCTAACTCAGCATCTAACTCATATTGTCAACCCTCACTATACTTGAAACCATTTTCCCTTATCAGTATATTGCCATGATGAATGTTAACAATAAATTTGTCTATCTTGAAATACAATAAGAGTCACCAAATGTACTGTGCATAAAGACATGTCATCAATCTCTAAATAATAAATTCATTAAAGCAAAGTTCATATGCAAGTTAATTAAGAACCACTATAAAACAGTTAAATAATTAATTATTAAATTAAGTGGATCAAATTATATTAAAATTAAAAAAATTAAAGGAAGCCATAATTCATTATTTGAACCTTTACTGCCTATATTTGGCTTTTCTTTTTGGCAACTCCTAATTATTTTTGTTCCTTTATTAGTTACTTGCTTTATTTGCTAATGGATACAAAACAGAAGGGAAAATTGCTGTCTCTATTTTAAGAGATAAAAAATATGAGAAAGAGTGGTCATGCAGTTTAATAAATTTATTAAGAAAATTTAAACACTGAAAATTAAAGCTATCTTTGTTAACAATGTTATTAAAGCTGTATTAGATGATTATTTTGCGATAAAGTTGGGACATGGACAATATGATATTAGATTAAGTGTAATGGAAGGTAAAGAATAATAGAATAATAGAATGAACTTTAGGACCACTTACAAACCCAGTATTATTGGGATCATAGCTAACTTACAACTTAGATGAACTCTGGGACCAGTTACAAACTTCTTACATTGGGATAATAACTAACAGGTTGTACAACTTAAATTATATAAGCACATTGTAGAACTTGACAAAAAACACATTGTACAACTTAAAGGGAACAAGAAAGAACTGATTAGTCATAGCTAGTAATAAAATTATAGAAGCAAATAAATCATTTTTAAAACTTCACCTGCAAGAGCCAAGATGCCTTCTGTTGCGAGAAGTTTGCAAAACATAGAGAGACGCAGCCACTAACAACGATGGATGATGGCGACTCAACAACCACCAACGACAGTGGACGACAGTGTAACAACCGCCAGTGCTTGTCGAAACTGGGCACGTGAGGGAGATGGCATATTGGAGCAGATGGTTTGAAATAGTAGCAAATTTGGGGGACTTTAATGGCTGATACGATGTCGTTTTGGAGTGTATTTTGTGACCTGGAAGCTGACTTGACAATTGTGCCACCTAGGATTATTATATAGATATTTAAATGCCATACCAGTCATTCATTTAATGGTGTTAATTGCTAATTTAATGATAGGGACCAATTGACAGAAATATAAAATATAAGGACTGCATTGACCAAAATTAAACTACAAAAATCAAACTGACAATTGCTTTAAACTATAAGGACTAAACCTTATATTAACCCAACTTTAAATAAAAGTTGGGATGATAAATTTTTAACATGTTCCTGATTACTTGTTGCAAATTCTTTTCTTAAAATCTTCTTCTTCTTCATCAGAAACTTGTTTAAATCAAACTCACAATGTACAAGAACATTCAAATCGAAATCTAACGTAGCTTTCTCTTTTTTAATATTAAGCATCATAGAAGACGTGTAGCTTTCTCCTTTTTCCTCAAAAGCTTCTTCTTCATCCATGGAGTCTTCAACTATCTCCATTTTTTTCTTGTAGATTTGCAATAGCTAGCTTTTGTTTAAAACTAATTTTATAATGCATATGTGAAGTACTAATTGTAGTAGTTGCCATCTCATGTAATTAAGATATATAAAAATGTGATGAGTAAAAGAAAAATCTGATAGGCTAGGAAGAGATGTGATAAGAGAAAAATATTAATTTTATAAATAAATTAGTTGAGAGATTTTTTAAAAACAAAGTTAATTAATATATTGAAAATAACAATAAATAAAGGTAAAGTTAGAAAAATAATATTAATATTTTATTGGTAATATAAACGACAAATAATTTGAAATAAATTAAAACACCTAAAATGACTATTGTTTTGAAACGGAGTAATTACATGCTATACAATTTTGAAGATTGTAAATTTACTCACTCACCTGTTGAGAAAACTCTGGAGCAAACTCCAACATCTTGTATCATTTCCCAAATTTAATTCAAAGAAGAATTAGTAGAAAAGAGGTTAGACAATTGTTTTATTAGAATTTCTATACACCAACTATAATTCATTTTCCCCACAATATCAATACTTAGATTAAACCCTAACTTTTGCCTACCCACTTGAACCAAAGAAAAACAAGAGATGCTATAGTAGCTTTACGAAGTCTTAATAGATGGAAAAATAACTTACCATGAACTGTTTTGATCGTTCTGCAAAGCCCAAGAAATACTGACATCTCCAAAACCCTAAATTATTCTTGACACTTTAAGAAAAAAAACCATAAGATCAAGAAAAGGAAAGATAGAATTGATGATCCTACCTGATTCCTAAGCATAGATCATGATTGGAAGCTGAAATTAAAGCAAAACTTACCTTTAGCTAGAAATGTTTTCCTCACGCCCCTAGGAAGCACATCGAGAGGAGCAGAGATCTTAAAATTTTTTTCTCCAAAATTTGGTTTCTCCAATCTTTTTTTTTTTCTGTTTTTGCCCTCACGACATCCAATTGACCCAACCATAACCTTGGATCAACCGAGGGTCAAGAAAATGCTCTAGTGCAAAAGTTGTTTCCGCAGTGGCTTCTGCAGCCCTCAAGCAACTTCTTCGCACTACTAAATTCAATATTTAGCAAGTTTAAAGGCAGAATAAAAATTATTTGTTTCAATTAAATTCTTATCACTTTTTTAATACTAAAAATAGGGGGAATATGACAATTCTTTCCCCCTCCCTCAAGAAATTCAGTGTAAAACTTAAACTTTCCTATTCACCTCGTCTGAATTCTCCACACTAAGATTCATTACCCAGTTTCAAGCGAACAAATTTTTGTCATAACTATGGAAATACTTTTCTAGCCAGCATTATTACTGTTTTCTCCTACTGACATACACAATCCTCACCTGCCTATGTTGATCATATTGTTTACCCTACCATTCCTTCCAATTTACCTATTGTCACTGACAACATTGAATTTATCTTTCCCTCGTTACAATAAGCATGACTAATTAGTATTTCTTAGTCCCCATAATTTATTGTTTTTGAAAGTTTTATTCTCCTCTATTTATTTACTTTCCTATTTATTATTAGGGTAAAACACACGAAACTCCTTGAGGTATTGCAATATTATAACACTCTATCTCATTCTATATCTAAAATCACATTCCCTTTCGTTTGGCTAAATTGACAAAAATAGAAGTATAATATGCTAACGGCTAGATATTTTGTTTAACTTGTATTTAACCATGATTAGCATAATTGTTTTATCTGTAGTAATTAATGAAATTTTTTATATAAAAATGAGCTAAATTTAAAGAAACGTAAGACAAGTGTCTTTTATATTGAGCCCTCTTATGTGCATTTATAGGGTCCATTAAAAACCCCCAAATTAAGAATTCAATTTTGAAGTCCTATTTTCTAATTTAAGTTGTTTGGAATCTAATTAGAAATAAAATTCAATTATTCAATTTTAATAATCCCATAATTTCAAAAGTTAAGAATGGATTCGAAATTGAATTAATATTTTAATTTAAAAAATTTTTATTATAATTTTATTATCTTCTCATAAGAAGATCACACAATTCGCCAAGCTCAATTTTTTTTTTCCTAGAGAAAATAGCCTGTCACAACATGACGGTGGGTGAAAAGCCATCGTTTTATGACTTTGGGCGCGTAAGGAAAAATGTAGAGAAAATAGGAGTTGCCACCAATTAATTAGAAGGATAATTGGGATCCTTAAAAAAATGAAAACTGGCTCTCGGAACCAGAGGAAAGGTTCGAAAGTCTAATTACGCGTAGGGAAGGTATTAGACACCCTATAACGTTCATCCCTAAGGACGATTACCCTAAATTATTTGTGCTTAAAGAATTTTAATTTATTGAAATTACCCATTTTATTAATGAAATAATAATGGACAAAGATGAAAAATAAATAACTATACCTGCCTTACCAAGTAAGTGCTTATGTACCCCGAAAGGGATTAAGGTCAACGTAGTTCAGAAATGGTTTTATTAAATTGCTTAAGCGAAAAGACATTAGGACATTTAAGGGAAATGAAATTTTCACTTAAAACCTAGACAACGAATTAGGACATTGGAGAGAACATATCTCTACTAAATGCCTGTGAAAATGAAAACTTTTGGAAAATGAGATTCCACTTAAAGTCCAGGAAAAACTGAACTTCGGAGAACATAAACTTTTACTGAAAGTTCATTAAACGTTGAGTCTATAAAATTTATGAAAATAATGAAACGATGATGAGATTTGAAATAAATAGGGGCAAAATGTAGCTTTTAGGAAATTGAGGCTAAAATGTAAATTTTTGAAAGTAGATGTCAAATTATAATTTTTGAAAGTAGGGGGGCCAAAGCGAAATTCTTGAAAGTATGAGGTCAAAGTGTAATTCTTAAAAGTGCTAGGGTCAAAATGCAATTACTGAAAGGATTAGGGCCAAAATGAAATTATTAAAAAGTGTCGGAGATAAACTGCAATTTTAGGATGCAAATTGTTGTATTTCTAAATTGAAGGTTGTTTACAAGAATGTTAATTTTCTCTAAATATATTTTTCAACTCTTTGTTTAAGTTAGTAAGGCCATGCAAGAGGAAATGGTCCATTTTATCCAATAGAAATGGGCCTCAAACCCCCATTTTGAAAATAATCTCATTGGGTCCTTGAAACCCTCAAAATTAATTTGAGTGGGCCTTTGGAACCCCTATTGACAACTATTTTATGTGGGTCTTTGAAACCCTCATTTGAAAATAAACTTATTAGACTTTTGGAAAACTTAGTTTAGAAACGTAAGTGGGATAAGTATTGGGACTAATAATT
>JASKGM010006954.1:0-10505 GCA_034509205.1 Ceratonia siliqua
ATAGCTTATGAGAATAATAACCTGCGATCCCCATCCGATAACACCGATCTGCTTGATCCCCTTGAAAGCATCTGGCAACAAATGGAACAAATCCCTCCCTCCTCTGACGATGAACTGTAATAAAATAAAAATATACAAAAAAAGAAGTTAATTTCCATAGCGAGCATTTGAATATTTTATCCACGTGCACATATCAAATGCTCCACAGAAGAATAAATTGGCTAGCCATTGACGCCCAGTTACAAATCAGGCAACGTAAGCAAATTTCAAAGTAAAGAGTAGAGAGAGAAAACTTTTGAAGAATCCCAAACGATTTGTTTGAGTGGACCCAAAGAAAGAGAAAAAAGAGAGAGCCTGCCTCGTCGTGTCCAGCGAGGTTAATCTTCTCCTTCTTGAAGACAGATGTCTGGAAATCAAGAGAAGGAGGGGGCTTAATCGTCGGCATCGACACTATGCGAGTACCGAGAGTGAGAGTTGGAGTAGAGCTTTGAGGACGAAGATAGGAATGATAGATTGGTAGCAGGCTAGCAGCCAAGGCTTTGACGGCAGATTTGAGTAGGGTACAGCATGGTGTGTATTGGAGAGTGATAGTGTGATAGTGTGATGACTTGGCTCACTTCCCTTGGGAAATATCGGGGAAGGCTCATGATGGGTTTTTATTTTTTATTTTTTATTTTTTTAGTTTTTTTTATCATTTTTATTTTAGAATAATTTAAAAAATATAATAAAAAACATCAAAATATTATTTTGCTTTTTTTATTTTATTTTTGAATATTTGTGTTATAATTTTTTTTTATTTTTTTAAATTATTTCTTAAAATATAAATTATAAAAATATTAAAAAATAAAAATAAAAAAATAAAAACCTTATTCAATATTCTTACTCATGAGTAGGGTAATAATCCCCATCAAAAAAATATTAGGAAATGTATATGATGTGGGAGCATTTATGCTAGTCAGGAGCATAAGAATTCCCATATGATATGGTAGCTGTTACGTTTAGTTAATGTTGAATCAACATACTGATTAGCTGTTATTTTATAGTTGTAGAATTTGTTAATCTTCTGTTATAGTATTTACTTCCTATATTGTTATATATAGGAATGTATTGTGCCCTTGATTCTTTAATAGAAAATCTCTACATATAGAGCATGTTCGAATATTGTTTAAAAATAATATCTTTTTATAAAAGAAAAAATTAGTTCTTAAAAAATAAAGTATTTTAATAGAAGAATAATCTATCTTGCGTTCGGACATAGTAAATAAGAATGACTTTTGAATCAAAAAATGTGTTCGACTGTAAAACTGTAAAATGACTTTTGTCTGATAAAATTACTAAAAGTAACATACAGAAGAATTTTTTATATAATGTTTGAATAAAAAAAGACTTTTAATATAAAATTTTTAGAAATTAGAAATTTTTGGTTAAAACAAAATGAAAAATTTTAAATAACAATTTTTAGTTAAACATTATTATAAAATTTTGAATTATGATATTGTGAAATTTAAAATTTTTAACTATGAAATTTGAGGCGTATCGGTGTTTGTAAAGTTAATTTTCTTCTTCTCCTACAATTTCTCCTTCTATTTTAAGGAGATTCAAACACCCAACATTCCATGAAAATGCCTTTTATTTTGAATAGAATGCATTTTCTCCAACAAAAAAAAGGAGATCCAAATGCACTCAGTCTTTTTCATTAGTGTATCAGTTTATTCATTTCATTTTTATATCAGAGCAATAAATGATCCATTAATGGAAGAGTCTCCAGTGAGTTATTCTTCTGCAAATTCTGCTAAATGATCACCAATTAACTTCAATCATGCTCTGTCAGTCAAATTAGACGAGAGCAATTATCTTCTATGGCATCAACAAGTTACCACTGTCATTGGTGGTCATAAGTTTAGAAGCTTTATTGAAAGCCCTGTCAATGTTCCACCAAAATTTTGAAATGAGGGAGATAAAGGAGTATTATCTCCAACTTACCTGGAAAGAGAACAACAAGATTAGTTTCTCACGTCATGGTTACTGTCGTCCAGTAGAACCAATGCTAGTTCGCATGGTGGGATATGAGTATTCACATCAAATTTAGGAACGAGTAGAATCCCATTTTCATTCATAAACCAAGGTAAGAGTAAAGTTACTCAAGATGCAGTTGCAGAATGTTAAGAAAGAGATGTTGTCCATTACTGAATATCTGTTAAAGATTAAACATTGCATAGATGCCCTAATTTCTGTTGGTTATAATGTGTCTTTAATTGATCATACCGATGCCATTTTAGATGGCTTACCTGAAAAGTTTGACTCCTTTGTCACAATAATCTCATCAAGAATTAATGACTACTAAGTTGAAGAAGTAGAAAACCAGTTACATGCACATGAACACATACTAAAAAGACACTCCAAGAATCTGGACATTGCCTCTGTTAATCTTATAGAACAAACTCAGAATGCATAGCTAAGCCAACAACAGAATTATGGAGATAGTGGTTATGCAAGAAACAATGACAATCAGAGAGGGGGCTATTCAGGAAGAGGAAGAAATGAAGGTATATTTCATGACTGAGGAAAGGGTTGAGCACCTACATTGAAATGTCAATTATATGGCAAATTCGGGTACATAATAGTATATTGTTACCATAGGTTTGATCAAACATTTCAAAGCCTATTTGGTATGCAACAACCAAATCTCCAAAACCCAACATCCTACAACCTCTATAACCTACCTTTTGCTAACAATTTTGATTCATCTACACAAAACCCATATACTTGCCACCAAAACACCAATAGCCCCTCTCCTCAAAATGATTAAGGAAATTTTTCAGTGGGTCATATTTAAAGTACATAGATAAACCATGCTCCCTCTGCTCATCTAGGCTCAACTGGATACATTCTTAAGTTTTCTACGAATGAAGTCTTTGAACAACCTTAGTTCATTGATTCAAGCGCAACAAATCATATCACACCTTATGCAAGTAACTTGACAACTAAGAACAATACCAAGGCCAGGAAAAGGTCATGATATGCAATGGTAATAACCTGTCAATTTATCATATAGGATAATATAGGTTGACATCACCATATTCTACACATACTTTGACACTAAACAATTTACTTTGTGTGCCTAGCATAACGAGAAATATGTTTAGTGTTTCACAATTTGTAAGGGATAATAAAGTTTATTTTATTTTCATCATAATTATTGTGTTGTCAAAACCCAGGGAACCAAATCTATTATACTCAAGGGAACAATTAAGGATAGGCTTTATGTTTTTTACAGGCATCATATAGTAGGACAACATTCTTCTCATGCCCAAGGTCACTTAGCTGCTCTGTCTTTTACTACAGCAGTTTCAAACTCTATCACAACATCAAGTATTCAAGCCTTACCATCCCAACATAGTCAAACTTCTGTATCATCTACTTGTACCTTGCCTACTTGTATTGTCCCATCTACCTGTAATCATAATTCATTCCTCTGTAAGTCAGTTCAACTTGTTTCAACTCCATGTACAAAATCTAGTCAGTTTCATCAGTGGCATTGTAGGTTAGGGCATCCCTCTTTCAAGGTTGTAAACCATGTTTTCTAAGCATGTAACATTCCTTCAATCAATAAAAGTGATTCTTTGTTCTGTGGTTCTTGCTGCTTAAGTAAAATACACAATTGACCTTATCCAGTTTCATCAACTGCCTATGACATACCTCTTTAGCTAATACACACAAACCTATGGGGACATTCAACAATTACTTTATTTAGGGGTTTTCACTACCATATTACTTTTATTGATGCTTTCTCCAAATATTCATGAGTTACATGCTAAAATCAAAGTTTGAAGCCCTTTAAACATTTAAACACTTCAAAAACCTTGTGGAAAATCAACTTGATATGAAAATAAAAATGCTTCAATTTGACTAGGGGGAGAGTTTCATTCATTCACTCATTTTCTCACTGAACATGGTATTGTTCACAATGTGTTTTGTTCCCATTCTTATCAACAGAATGGAACAGTAAAAAGAAAACATGGGACTATAGTTGAGCATGGTCTTGCCCTATTAGCCAAAACACATTTGCCTCTAAAGTTTTTGAATTTGGCATTTAAAACAGCTATTTTTCTGAACAACAAGTTACCCACCACTGTTCTTAATAACAAATCACCTTTTGAAACACTTTTTCACACCAAACCTGATTATCAGTCCTTAAGAATATTTAGATGTGCTTGCTACCCAAACATAAGACTCTTTAATAAACATAAGCTTAACTTCATATCCAGTATGTGTTCTTTTCTGGGATATGGTGACAACTACGAAGGTTACATGTGCTTAAACCCTTCTGGAAAGGTTTTCTGGTCTATGAATATTCTGTTTAATGAATCTGTATTTCCTTTTAAGCTGACATTGCCTAAAGAAGCACATTGCAATTCATATTTATAGCATACTCAAGTTTCCATTCCTTTGATTTTATATTTAAATCAGCAGAATGTCACTTATTCCACTACAGGTATTCTAACAATTGTGGTAATAGATCACACACATATCCTAATATAGTTCAATTAGATCAAGAGAATGGTGCAAGGTCTAATCTGCCCTCTCCAGAATCTTTAAAATATGCTAGACCTGAGTACCACTAGTTGTGATAGCTCCAACACCTAAAGCACTTATAGAACCTAAAGTACTTATAGAACCTGAAGCTCCTACAATCATTGCTCTTTCGTTACTTGGCTCACATTCCATGACAACTAGGGCTAAAGTAGGCACTTTCAAGCCTAAGGCTTTTTTATTTACTAGTGAACCTAGCTTAGTTTGTGAGGTAATTTCACAAGCTTACTGGAAGAAGGCAATGGATGAAGAATACCAAGCTTTAATTTCTAATCAAACATGGACTTTAGTCTCTTTACCTATTGGTAAAAGAAAAATTAAGTGTAAATGGATTTTCAAATTCAAAGAAAATCTAGATGGCTCAATACATAGATATAAAGTAAAGTTAGTGGCTAAGGGTTTCCATCAACAAGAGAGTTTTAACTTCAAGGAAACATTTAATCCTGTTGTAAAGCCAACTAAAATAAGGACTATCATTACTATTGATATCACTATGGGCTGGAACATCCACAAATTGGATGTGAACAATGTATTCCTTAATGGTTTTCTATAAGAAGAGCTGTATATGGTTCAGCCTCAAGGTTTTGAATGTGAAAGTGGTAATTCCAGCTTGGTTTGTAGACTAAATAAAGCATTGTATGGACTAAAACAGGCACCAAGAACATGGTTTGAGAGGCTTGCTTAAGCACTCTACACATTTGGCTTTATTTAAGCTAAAAGTGACAAATCATTGTTCATAAAGATAAGTCTTCATAGTACCATATACATTTTAGTTTATGTAGATGACATTTTGATAGTTGGGAGTAAAGAGGAAGAAGTCATCACAAGTCTGAACCAAAGATTTGCTCTTAAAGACTTTGGAGCAGTATATTATTTCTTTGGAATCCAGGTGAAGCAAACAACCACTGGAGTTCACTTGTTTCAAACAAAATACATCAAAGACCTGCTCATTATGGCCAAAATATAGAATGCTAAGTCCATTTCAACTCCCATGACAGCAAGCTAAAATTGACATCAAATGGTAGTGAGAACATGGTATATCCACAGCTATATAGGTCAATTGCAGAAGCTCTTCAGTACATTATAGTAACTAGACTTGAAATAGCCTATTCAGTGGGTAAACTTTGTCAATTTATGAGTAAACTCACATAAGCTTACTAGAAGGCTGTCAAGAGGGTGTTGAGGTACTTAGCAGAAACATTAACTCATAGATTGTCACTGCAAAAAGCAACTAATATGGACCTACTGGGATTTAGTGATGCAGATGGGGCATTAGATCTAGAGAATAGAATATCATTTACTGGTTACTATGTGTACCTTAGAGGAAATCTCATCTCATGGTCTTCTAAGAAGCAAACAACAATCTCAAGGTCTAGTACAAAAGCTGAGTACATAGGGCTTGCTGCAGTTGTTACTGAAATTGTCTGGATCCAATCTCTACTTTCTGAACTTAAAGTTCAAACACCTAAAATTCCATTGGTATTATGTGACAATCAGAGTGTTGTAATGCTTGCACACAATCCTATTCTACACTCTAGGGCAAAGCATTTCGAATTAGATATATATTTTGTGAGAGATAAAGTTGGAAAGAAGGAAATTGAGATCAAGCATGTTCCTACTCATCTTCCAAATGCTGACATATTGACCAAGGCTGTGTCAAAGGCTGGCTTCACTTCAATGAGAGACATATTGGGAATACAAAACTATGAAGTTTTCTTACAGTCAAAGCACAAGAAGAACAAAACTCCTTGAGATTGAGGGGAAATATTGGATAGTGATAGTGTGATGACTTAGCTCACTTCACTTGTTTTAAGGGGAAATATTAAGGAATGTATATGATGTGGTAGCTGTTATGTTTAGTTAGTGTTGAGTCAGCATACTGGTTAGCTGTGATGTTATAGTTGCAGTGTATGTTAAGATTTTGTTATAGTATTTACTTCCTATATTGTTACATATAGGAATGTACTGTACCCTTGATTCTTTAATAGAAAATCTCTACGTATAGTCTTTTTCATCAGTGCATCAATTTATTCATTTCAGTTATATATCAGTGTGGAAATTGGCATAGTGGATGAGGAAGTAGTCGCCATTGAAAGAAGCAATAGACAGGCAGATTGGTGGGGGTGGCAGCAGCACGTTATCATACTAGAAAGACCTTTTATAGTACAGAGTCTACAGAGATTGTTGTTTGCTAACGTGCACCAAAATTTTAGAACATCCCCTCAATTTAGGGCATGGATTACACTTATGGATGCTAATGAGCTTGACCTTGTGGCTCCAACACTACTCTTATATGTGGAGTATGAAAAGTTTGATCTCGTTCAGTCTTTTTTTTTTTTGTCTTTTTTTAATATTACAATAGAATAATAAATAGTTTTTTAATTATTATATATTAAATTTAATTAGTATTTCTGTATTTATTTAACAAATTTAAACAAACAATATTTATTTAAAATAAATAGACTAGATGAATCCAAACAAAATAATTATGTAAACATGTTAGTAGTTTTTAGTTAAAAGTATCTATAAAAAAAATTTTAAATGTTCACATAATTATCTTTATTAATTTAATTTCATAATTTATACTTCTTTCTATGACAAGTTGATTTATTTTGAATTGTCACTGAAATATTCATTTTGAGATAATTTTAGTAGAATTTATAACCTTTTCAAAGTTAAGCATGGATCTGGAGCCGATAACCATGATGTTAAATCGTAATTGTTATTTATTTTTGAATAATTAAGACAAATTACATCAATGATTGGATTTAAAATTTTAAACTTATATATATGAAGAGAAGAAATGAAAATTTTATACTCTTTAAAACCTCTTTCTTTTTCATAATTCCAACTGAATATTATTCTCTTTAAACTTAGGTTTGGATAAAAATATAATTGGTCATTATTTTTTTTTTATTTATGACAAATATATTTTTTTTAAAGAAAATTTGTAACTTTAAAAAAATTATTTTTTATTTTTTAGAAGTTAATTGAAATAATTATTTTCTCCAAAAATATTTTTTAAGAAAATTACTTTTTCTCAACAAAAAAGAAAAGCCCATCAAACTCGGGCTTAATCATCTTTTACGGCTTGAACAATAATCTCTTAAAGAAACTTCTTCTCCATCTAAACAACATTATTGTAAATATAATAAAGTAAGTAACAAATGTTTCAAATCATGGAGAAAGCTTTTAAAGACGAACAAAATGGGACTGTAAGATGAAGAGAAGTCTGAGAAGAACTCTACCATAAGGCAAAAGAAAAAAACAACAGGATGAGCAGGGTTGAAAAATTCTTATGTGTATTTATTTATAAAAATTTTAAAAACCACATTAATTATAAATAACACATTAAATATTTCAAATATAAAATTCATTAAAATGTATTTCTAATACCAATATGTAAATTTTTGTAATTAATTTGGTTGAAAATAGGTTAGAACTTAAAAGGGAGAATCCGAATCTAGTGCATTGGTTATTTTTTCATTGTGGCAGTTCATGTGTGTGTGGATAGCCACGATGGAACACTCTTTTTTCTTTGTCTCGCACAGTTTTTTCCTAAAATTATCGAGGTTGCCAATGCTTTTTTGTTTAGTCATTTTTTGTTATTTTTATCTCATCATGGTCATTTGCGCTCACATTAACAACCACGATAATTTTAACATAAAAATAACTTGAGCCAAAAAAAGAGAGCACACATCGTGGCACTCCATGGATGCACAATCGGCCACAATAAGAAAATGATTTTTATAAAACAAGCACCGTTGAATTCTAGAAAGACACAAAGATGGCTTGGAGTCCACAAATTTCATATCTATTTTGTTGTTTGGTATCCAAATTTGAAAATTAAGATGTAAGAAGGACAATGAACACTTACATACGAAAGCCCAGCCTACCAGTGACTCATACTCACTTACTTTGTACCCATTTTTCGTCAGGGGAATTGTTACCCTACTCATGAATATCGTAAGTTTTTATTTTTTTAAATTTTTTTTTTTTATTTTTTTTATTTTTATTTTAAAATATAATTTAAAAGAATATGAAAAAAATTAAAACAATCAAAAATCAAAAATATTTTATAACATAACTATTCAAAAATAAATCAAAAAAACAAAGGAAAAGGTAAAAAAATTCTTTTGATTTTTTTTTCATATTCTTTTAAATTATCTCTTAAAATAAAATTTATGAAAAAATTAAAAAATTAAAATTAAAAAAAATAAAAAATCCACTCATGAGCAAAGATACTCATGAATAAGGTAGTAATTGCCTTTGGTCAGTTACCTTATCCTATTGGAAATGTTTATAAAAATACTTTAAATTACAAAGATATTTCTTGGGTTTTGATATGTACTCGTGGATAAGTAATAATACTAGTTTTTTATTTTCTTTATTTTTTTATAATTTTTATTTTAAGAAAATTTAAAAAATATTAAAAGATTTTGAAAAATAATTAAGTTTATTTTTTCTTTATTTTTGAATACTTGTGTTATAAATTTTTTATTAAAATAAAAATTATAAGAAAAAAATTAAAAATAAAAAGATACTCAATTGAGTATTATTATTTCATAAATAACATAGTACCCACCTATTTTTTAACCTACAAATGGTTTTAAGAAATATTTTAAATTTACATATTTTCAAGTGGAGCATTGTCTAACAGGCTAAAATTTTCACTTAGCCTCTGTTTTTTTTTTTTATGTTTTCAGTAAGACAATTTTGTGGTAATGAAAAGTTAAAAGTAATTTTCTTCTCTTTTACGTGGATATTTTAGAAAGGAATATAATGCAATCATAAAGAAAAAGTAATTTTCAAAAATGAACTGAAATTTTATAAAAAGCGTTTATGTAATTAAGGTTATAATTTTCTTTTTACTTACTCTATATTTATTTTGGAGAATTCATTTGAGTGAAATTATAAGGTTAAATAATAAATACTTTTCTCATTCTATTATGGTTACATCCTTCTAAGTTTTCTAAATAAAATATGAAAATTTCCCCCAAATTATCATTTCTTCCCTAAAATTTTGCCATTTCTAATTAATAAGTAAAAGTCATAAATCAAAGATATAAGGAAGTTTAAGAAGGCAAGTGTTTTATGCACCTAATGGTAGAAAATGTTGGAAATCTCACATTCTCTATATATGTTGATTATATATTGGTTATAAGTGTAAGATAGTCCTTACCTTCTAAAGTACTTTTAGATGATGAGTTAAGTCTAGAAATTATAACGTTTTTTAACATGATATCAGAGACAAGGCTAACTTAAAACATGGAATTATTTTCATGTCGCTTAGGTAGGTGTAGAATATCCACTTCTCACGAGAGGGTGTGTTGAAAGTTTTACATCACCTAAGTAAGTTGAGATTAAGGTTGTCAAACGGCCTGACCCGCCCCGGCCCGTTTTGACCAGTCCTCTAGGTGAAATTAGGTGGGTTGGAAAACTCAACCCATCTCGCCCTTATGGCGGATTGGCGGGTTAGCCCATTAAAAATATTTAATATATAATAAATATTAATTTTAGTTAAATTTAACATAAACAGCCTAAGGTATGGGTGTGGGGACTTAGGTTCAAATCCCCACACCCACACCTTTCTAAATCATTTTAATTCATTTTGTGGCTTACATGTGGAGCCTTGCATTGGATTCTGGAGGGAGAGGAGCTTGCCTTCTGTACGGGTTGAGGGAGAGAGGAGAAGAGAAAAAAAAAAAAGAGGTTAGCCTGCTTAACTCGCCCCGCCCCGCCAATCAGGGCAAGCTGACCAGCCAAATTTGGTGCATTGAGATTTTTAACCCAACTCATCATTTTTATTGGGTTAGGTGGGCCAACTCAACGGACCTAACCCAACTTGACATCCCTAGTTGAGATCATTGATTATAAGTGTAAGGCAATCTTTATCTCCTGAAGTGCTTTTG
>JASKGM010006955.1:0-10502 GCA_034509205.1 Ceratonia siliqua
GTGTGTGTTTTTGTCTATAAAAAAGAGTTTGATATTTGCTCCCTTTTTTCCTTTTTGGAAATAAATGTCATTTTGTTCATGAAAGCTGTTGTCTAAACTCTAAATATATTGATAAGTATTACTCACTCAAGTATTTTACAGAAGTCTTAGTCTCAAGCCTCACAAATTTTTCCAAGGCGGAGAGACAAGGAAAAAAAAAGTAGTGATTTGAGACCTTAAGAAGGTCAAATTGTGCCAGATTTGTCCTATTTTTAAAATGGGCTCTGTAGATCCAAACCAACCTTTATAAACTGGGCTGGGCTGAGGCAGTCTATTTTTTTTAAAAAAAAATTTATAACATTTATATTTGTATGTCAATAATGAAGGAATAAAGTGTAAGAAAATCTAATATTATACTTGTGTAAGTATATGTTATTACTTTTTTAAACAAGCATGATAAATATCTAAAATTTATATATATAATTGTTCAACTTAATCTGAAATTTTATATATTCTATATAAGAAATCTTCAAAAATTTTATAAAAACATTTTTGGCTATATGCACTTAACATGACTTAACATGTTACTTTAAAGGTAGTTGCTATCCTACTATATCATTTTTGGTGTTGTAGTCATGTAGCACATTCTCTCACCTCTCACCTCCTCTTTTTTTTATTTATTTTATTTTTTGGTATTAATGAATATTTTTCTATGTCATATATTTTTTAAAAAATGTTTTATATTGTTTTTGAAATTTTTTATTTAAGAAAAATGAAATTCTAGAAAAGCTGTTCAATGAAATTACAAGAAGTGTAAAAAATTCTAAAAAAATTCAAAATTATTTTAAAAAATTTTCAAAAAAATCAGAGATGGAAAATGGCAAACAATACCTAAAAGTAAAAAAAAAAAAAAAAAAGAGATAGGAGGGTGTACTACATGACTACAATACTAAAAGTGATAATGTAGCCTAGCAAGTAATAGCCACCTATTTTAAAATATAATTTGATAAATTAATAATAAAAATAACTTTTTTTTTCGTACAAGATAAGAAAATATTTAACTAGAAAATGTAATTTGTATTTTTATATATTTTTCAAGAGCATTCTATAAATTTTATTAACTAAACAAGTAAAGTAAATAAAGTATCAAAGACTTATAAGAAAATATAAATATTAAAAAAAATTAAATAAAAATTTTGACTGGCCCATCCTGCCCATGGGCAGGGCTCTTTCTGTTTTACGATTATCAATATGATTACCCATCCACCACATTTACATTGTTGTGTCCGACCAACTTTATGGATACCTATCTTAATTGTTCTATTTTGAGATAAGTATAATAATATAATATAAGTTTGTAAAATATTTACAAGTATATAATTTGTAAGAATAACATTTCTTATTCCTCACTATATTTTAAGAGAAATGCTTCTTTTAACAAATTCAATATTCATAAAAGGCAAAATATAATATTTTGCCAAACACTAAAAACCTAAAATCGAAATCTTACCTTTGCCATTTTTAATATTTTTTTATTAGGAATCAATTCTACCCAAAAAACAGAAAAAATTACCCTTGAATTTGAAGCATTGATAAAATACAAGTTTACTATATTTTGTATTAAGATTTTAATTATATTTTGTACAAATTTATTATATTTTACACAATATCAAAAATTATTTCAATTAAAAAACTTCAATTGTTAAGAATAATTTTCATTATAATTTTCCTCTCCTTTTCCTCATGCCATTTTTTTTTACTATCCTTCCATACTATTATAAATTATAATTATTTTAAAATTATTTGAGAGGTATTATATGTAAACTTGTATTAAATTATTTTAATATTATTATAAATATAAATTGATATTTTTATTATTTTCTGTTGCACCTGATTGTCAACTCTATTCCTCTTTAATATGATCATTTTTAATTTTTTTATAACACATAAAGTAAAATAATCAGTTGATGAATTTTTGATCATATGTAATTCAAGAAGCGAACTGATATATTTTAATATTACACTGATATAAGAGTTTTGAAAATATATGGGTGTTCCTTGGGAAGGTTTCAGCAGAACTAGTTTTTCAATATTATATGTTAGAGTCGGAACACCTCATTCCTGGTCCTTGACTCCTTTGTCATAAATCATCCTCTTATAACTTCCATGGTATTTTCTCACAAGAAAAAAAAAATGAAAAAAAAAAGCTTGGAAAGTATAGAACTCCAATTATACGTTTTAAACGTCGGTAGGTCTCCATACAACTTTTCCAAATTCCCTTTCTTCCATTCCAGAAGTCCAACCCAAATTTAAAACATCCCTAATTTTTACTACCTTAATCCTCTTAAATTGAAAATAAACTTTTATATTTTATTCTTAATAACAAGAATGTCTCTTACTAATTGTTATATTTTATGCATATTTTGTGAATTCTTATTATATTTAGCCAATTTTCCCAAATTTAACCTAAACCTATTCAAATGCCCAAAGTTTCAACCAATTCCCTTAAATTAAAATCAATTTTTTTACATTTTATGCTTAACGAAAAAAATGCATCTTGTTAATTGTTATATTTCTTACATATTTTTGTGAATCCTCATTACATTTAGTTAATTTCCTCAAATTAAACCCAAAACAACACAAAAATTCCTAATTTTCAATCAATTTCTCCAAATTAAAACCAAACTATTATATTTTATACTTAATGAAAATAGTTATTCTTATTCATTGTTATATTCATTGCTTATTTTGTGAAAACTCATATATATTCAGTTAATTCCCCCAAATTTAACCTAAACCAACTAAAACATCCCTAATTTTTAGTCAATTCTCCTAAATTGAAATTAAAATTTTTACATTTATACTTAATAAAAGGAGTACAGAGTACCTCTTAATTATTAATTGTAATATTTATTGTCTATTTTTATGAATTCTTATTATATTTAGCCAATTCTCCCAAATTTAACCCAAAGCAACTCTAAAATCTTTAATTTGCAACTAATTTCCTTAAGTTGAAATCAAATTCACAAAATATCCATCAATTATAATATTTAACAAGAGACACTCATTTCATTATAGGTCTTTGTCTTCATATGGTTGCTTGTTACTAAGAGATCCGTAAATTGATTTCCATTGTAATTTTAGAAAAGATGAAGATAAGGAAGCTACAATTTGGAATACAACAAAGAAATGAAGAATCAAGAGAAGATGAAGTTGAAGTCACAACTTGAAGACTCATAGAGTTATAACTTACAAGCTACTTATGATTCGTTTTTACAGTAACTCTCAATAAAATTATTTCATTATCCTCCTTTAATCTAAACTAAATCTATTCTTTTCCAATGTTGCTTATCTTTTCTACTATATATTGAAATAATTGTTATTGATGATAACTGTTAAATAAACCAATGTTAAACAATTATATATTTAGTCTATAGTCAAAGTAAAAAAATATGTGGCACTTGAAATTAAAAGGTAGCGTATAGTGTAAGAACAATTAATGTTAAACAATTGGAGTCTATACCTAACGCTGTGGGAATCTTCTCTATAATAACTCTAAAATTTTAGAATAACCCCTATATTGTTATAGAAAGTAGTATGTATAATTTTTTTTTTTTGGCATAATAGTGTTGAAGGATATAATTGATAAGAAATTAAGGGTCTTTTTGTAAGAAAACTTAAAAATTTAAGTATTTTTATAATTTTTTCAAAATTAAGGACAAAAAAAAAACCAAATTTTAAAAGTTGTTTTTCCCCTTCCAGATGAACCCACGCAGCCCCTCTCCCCTCTTTCTTCTTCCTCTTTCACGCACACCTCCATTGACGGAAGTTTCAAGCTTGAGGCCAAGCTTTGTTCTTCTATATTTTCACGTACTTCTTTCACGAAACTTATATATTTTCACCTCCTTTACAAAACCCCAGTTTTCGTTTCGCGAAATACTCCCAAATAAATTTTATTTTTGGAGTTGGATGTCACTTTTAGAAGGAGTTTTCTTTGGAATTTCTGCTTCTAGTTGAGTGGAAAGTTTAAGGTAATTTCTTTTAGTCAAATAAAGCTCTAGAAAATTCAGGTTTTTGTTTCCCTCTTTGCTCCATATAAATTCATTACTCAATCTTTACTTTGAAATCAGTGAGGTTCAAGTTTTGGTCAAATATTACACGAAACAAATATGAAGGTTGTGTTCAATGATTGTTATTAATTTGATGATCTACGTTGTATCCAGGAAAACTAAAAATGGTTGGATCTGGTGGAAGACCAAAGGCCGACATCTGGAAACATGTTACAATTTTGGAGGGGAAGCGAGTTAAGTGCAATTATTGTGGACTTGTATTTGCAGAAAGTGCTAATAGGATCAAATCACATATTCATCAAATTAAAAACAGTGGTATAAGAGTCTGTACTAGGTTCCTTCAAGCTAACAATGGTTCCAACGAAAGTGTCGATGGCAATATTGAATCAGGTAATCTGAAACAGAATCTCATCAAATCAGAAGGTACGGGTGAATATACTATTAGTTAAAGAACAATTGTGGTTGGGTTATGGCTCATGTGGTTAACTAAGTATATTTGCTTATTTCTTTTATGGTAATTCAATTTATTCTGTTGAAAATCATATAAAACAGGCTCACCAAACCATTGTAACGAACTCAATAAAACAATGCTAGGTTGTTACATGTCCCAAAAAGAAATTTGGCAGGGGATGGCTCTCCAACAAGTTGAAGGAAATAGAGAAACTAAACAACACGTCAGGAGGAAAGTTGGTCCTTTCTCTACTTCAAACACGGTGACAGCACGTGATTTGCAATTAATAGAATACGTATTTGACATGTCACTAAACGAAAGGTTATATTGATATATCTAGTTGAATCATTAGTTTAACTACTTACATATTTATTTTTTTCAAACTTAAATTACTCTTTTTTTTAATAGTGAGTTGGTTTTTTCATCCTCGCACTCCTATTTGAAGCAATTTGAATTTACTACACTTAAACCGGAGACTTTATTGGATTCAGTGGTGAGTATTCATCTATAACGTGCATATATCGTAAATTCTCAAGTTAATTTTCTTTAGATATTTTTTATGTTAGTTACCAAATTTTGTGTTTTCTTAGGTAATAGATGTTTTTGCTGAGTATTTAACTGATATTGAGCGCAAGAAGAAAAATAGAACTTTGAATTGGTATCTGCCTATAACATTTTCGGTAATTTCTAATTCATTTGTCAATTCTTCAATATGTTTGTCTTCATATCTAAATAAATTTCATTGACAAGCATATTAAATGCTTCGTTCATGATCATTAGACTCATGCATTGAGTGGTGACACAAATTCCTTCCTCGAATTTGTTGAAAAGCAAAAGATGAGAGAAAACTACATGTCGGAATTGGTAGATTGTGAGAAGGTATTATTTTAGTCTAATTATTTGTAAAATTTTTAATTTTCTTACATAAGATTTCTACTATTTGTTTTACTACTTGATTTGTGTACTATTATTTCTCACAGATGTTTATTCCTGTTCACGTCGATAAAAAGTCTTGTGGACATTTCTATTTATATGTGATTCATTTAAAAACCCAAAAGATTGAAATATGGGATTCTATGAGTTCTTTTATAAATGAAGAAGAACGTAGAGATAAAACACATAAACTGGTAAGTGTTAAATTGTTGTAATATAACCCACTTCGTACTTTAAATCTTAATCTCTAACCACAATATTTATTTCTTCCATCGTGGCATATTGTGGAGATTAATTATACTGATTTCTAGGATGATCTTTTATGTATAGATGAATGCTTTGGAAGTGTTATTCAACTTATTGGACAACAATTGGTGGACATTTTCAAATTTTCGTGAGGCAATGGTGGATACTCCACAACAGCTCAATGGGTAAGATTATAATTTTCATGTAAAATGTAGAAACCTTAGCCAGAATCATAATAATAATGTCCTTATTTTGTATGTTCAATGTGTAGGTATGATTGTGGTATATTCGTTATTAACTTTATGCAACAATCAGCTAATTTGAAGAGAGATCCTTCACTTCAGGTATGATCACGAAAAAATGGTTAATTATTCAATTAATATATATTGTATAATTTTTTATTGTTTATAATTGAATTTGTACAACAATGTAGTTTCGTAGCGATGAGGAAAGGTTGAATTTGGCTTTGAAATTGCTCAAGAGTGATTTAAACAAGGAAAGAGAAATATTATATGACAAAGCAGCTGAGCAACACTCTGTGCATGGTGGAATTAAGAGAAAGGACAATGAAGCTTTCAAAGAATTTCCTGAAACCACATTGGATGATTTCAATAAAAGAGTGAAGAACAATATTAGCTTAATTGGTCTTCAAGAAAAATTGGACTATTCCAATTCCCCATGTGGGTCCACAAAAGGTACGCACCAACATACTAATAATCTACAAATAATATTAAAGTGCAATAAATTTATGGAGTTTATTTTTCAATAATTCTTTTTTTATTTTTTATATTAATTAAAAACTTTATTAATTTATATTTAAATGATTTATTCACACTCATTGTTTAACTCAATCATATATGTCATTAAAATTATTTTTGTTAGATAAATGATTAATCACTCTTCTTTTTTCTACATATTCTTATTTTTTACAATGCTATAACATTTTCATGATAATTTAATTTTTTATATAATGAAATTATCGTAAAATATCAAAATATTAATGAAAATATAGATTTTAATGAAATAATTGTTTGCTTTGATAATATAAATAGCTTGAGAAAAAGAGATAATTTTTTATCCTAGCCTGTTTATTTTATATCTTATTCTTATTTTCATAATTTAATTATTTTTAAGTATGAGTTTTAATTTTTAAATTAAAAAGTTATTTTTATTCATATAATTTTTCATAAATTATATATAAATTATAGGTGTAACTATATTTATAAAACTTAAAATATAAATTTTACTAATATAGTTATTTATTGATGTTCATCATGCTAATTCAGTAAAATTAGAAAAAAAAATATTTTCATAATATATTAATTATTAAAAAATAAAAAAGTATATAAAAATAAAAAATTTTGCTATTAATAATAAATTGAAATAGAATAATAAAAATATTAATATTAATTGAGAATTTCAATAAAAATTTTAAATATAAATTATTTCATGTTTAAAATATATTACAAATAATATCTTAACAACGGAAAATTTTAAATTAGTCATTATTTTTTATACCTAAATTTTATAATATATTGTATAATATTATTTATTTTATTTTTTCCACAAATTATACTTAAATTATAATTGTGATTATATTTAAATTTTAGATATCAAATTAAGTTTTTATTAATTGACTTAGATGTTGATGGCCATGATGCTTTTTGTTGGAATTAAAAATATTAAATAAATTCTTATTTAAAAAATTAATAAGTAATTTAAAATATTAAATAATAGAAAAAGGAAGATATCTAGTAAAAAAAAATTAGATGAATTAATTATTCCAATAAATAAACGATAGAGACGATATTATTTTCATTGAAATTATAAAGAATAAATTGTTTCTATCAAATAGATTAATTAGAGACACTAAAATTACAATTAAGCTTTTAATTAAAACTTAAACTATTACTCAATAGGGTTAACTAGAAAAAATCGCTGGGTCTTATAAATAAAATACTTCATTACAAGGTTGAATATTTATTCTTGAACTTAATTATATACTTATTTGTTTATAATTTTTCACAATCTTAAGTCCTAACCCTTTGGCATATGTAATAACTCATGTCACCGTGTTAATTGATTGATTATTACGTATCCTTTTTGTCAGGACATATTAAAGGTTATCCATTACCAACAACAGATTTAATAGGAAAGCAATTCCAAATTTATAGTGAACAGATTTGGGAGTGGCTAATGAAAGATGAAGTGTCAGTGATTGGAGTATGGGGAATGGGAGGAGTGGGTAAAACAACTCTGGTTACTCATATACATAATCAGCTTTTAGAGAGAGATAATGACTTTGATTATGTCATTTGGATCACCTTGTCACAGCATTACAGCATCCATCAAATGCAAAAGGTTATTGCTAAATCAATCAATTTAGATCTATCAGATGAGTACGAGGAGAAAAGAATGGCAGGAAGATTGTTACATGCATTCAAACAATTAAATAAATGTGTACTCATTTTAGATGATGCTTGGGATCATGTATTTCTAGAAAATGTGGGAGTTCCTATTACAGATAATAGGATTAAATTGATTTTGATAACTCGTTCATTTGAAGTGTGCCAAAGTATGAATATTAAAGAGAATATAATAAAGGTGAAGCCACTTGGTGGAAAAACAGCTTGGGATTTGTTTGAAAAGACCCTTGGGAACCGCCTCCGTGGTGATGAGTTTAATAAGTTAGCATGTGATATGATAAAGAAATGTGGTGGTTTGCCTCTTGCAATTCTTACTATCGCAAGAAGCGTGAAGGGAAAAGAAGACATCAGAGAATGGCAATATATGTTGGAAAGCAATTGGCAATATGATATGAAAAAATGGATATATCCCATCTTAAGATCTAGTTATGATCACTTAAATAACGAAAAATTGCAAGAATGCTTCTTGTATTATGTAATAACTAGTGCATATGGTAAAGGTAATTCAATATTGAATGAGGGAGTTTTGATACGAAATTATGTGTTTGGGGGATTGATAGATGGAATGAAGAGTTGGAAGGCACAATATGATGAAGGTTATACAATATTGAATAAAATAAAGAATAATAGTCTTTTGGAAGAATATAAGGGGGAACTTGAATTACATAAATTGGTTAGGGAAATGGCTCACAGTATTGTAACAGAAATTCCTGAATACATGGCAAAATCTTACCAGTATTTGAAAGAAATACCGAATGAAAGCGAATGGAAAGAAGATCTGCAGAAAGTTTCGTTGATGAATAACGAAATAGCAGGAATTCCAGAGGGCACATCACCTGAGTGCCCTAAACTTTCAACTTTGTTGTTGGGCAGGAACTACACTCTCAAATTTATCACACATGATTTTTTCATGGGCATGCCTGCTCTTAAAGTACTAGATTTGTCTTTCACTGCCATTACACGTTTGCCGAAATCTGTTTCTAACTTGGAGTGCCTTGTTGCTTTATTGCTTGGTGGTTGTGTCATTAAGTTACGTGCCTTCATTAGCAAAGTTGCGACAGCTAATGTGGTTGGATCTTTATGATACTGCAATTACTGAAGTACCTCCAGGATTGGAAACGCTGATCAATCTTAGATTGCTTGATTTACGAACGTCAACAAGTTTGAAAATGCCAACGACATTAGTGATATTCAAATTGGCTAATCTTCAATCCCTTCATCTTAATTGCATACCAGAATCAATGGATGTCAAAGCACAAGATCTACAAGGCTTAAAAAAGTTAGAAACTATTACAGCTAACTTCTCTGACAGTAAAGAGTTCAATGACTATGTGTTTAGCTTCGCGCGCAGTCATTGTCGGCTTCGAAATTATATTTTCACTTTGAGAACTAAGGGCAAACCAGATTTTGATTTTTCGTATGAGGCTCTCATATCGAAAGAGAATGCCATAAAAGCCGTAGAGTTAGAGGGTATGGAATTGGGAAATCTGCCCGTGGTGCTCCCAGAAGACCTCAAAAGGCTAGTAATAAATGATTGTCACCTAAGGAGTAGGTGCTTATGCCATGCTTGTGTTTTTCTTAACGTGGAGAATAAAGTGGCAGTACCTCTACGATCCTTTTCTCTAGCCCATTTTTCTCAACTCATAGATCTCACTATTATTAGATGCAACAACATTAAAAAGCTGCTGACACCGAAGTTTTCAATACAACTGCAAAACTTGGAGACAATTAGAGTTGAAGATTGCGAGTCAATGAAGGAAATATTTTCATTCAGATGCGAAGAAGAAGAGGAAGAAGATTATATGGAAAGTAATAGCTGCAACCATTCTAATGATGAAATCACTCTCCCCAAATTACAGAATGCTACATTGATGAACCTACCAGAATTGAATTTTGTATACAAAGGGATCATGCGCTGCCCTTCTCTCCAAAGTTTTCACATCATAAATTGTGAGAAAGTATTGCACCCTCAAATTGAGTCCCCTCGTTACAGATGGGAGGTATCAGGTGGGTACGCATTTTACATTTGAATAAAATTGACTTATCATTTGCTAGTCACTTTTTGAAAGAATCTTGAGTGCTAACCTGAGTTAGTCTCTATTTTCACTATCAATTTATCTTTAATTTAGTGTTGCCCTGAGGTAATCTAAATCAAACACGCAACCATTGTACTATTTTCCTTGTGAGTGCATTTACCTAGCAAGAGTGAGGCTTCCATCGCACTGCCATACACTAGCACCCACTTTATCACTATTGTTAACTATTATTGTTGAGAGTTTCAATCCTCTTATAATTTTTTTACATAAGTTATTAAATTTAAATGTTAGCTAGCGGGGGCGGGCTTTCCTATGATAGTCCCGCTGCGGCCTCTGACCGTCCGTCACGTCTCATCTTGAT
>JASKGM010006956.1:0-10502 GCA_034509205.1 Ceratonia siliqua
CTAATTCGTAATACCTGAATCCGTGCCTGTCTGAAGGCATATCATTGTCCGATTTTACAAAGTAGGGTTGTAGGATGTATTTAGCATCAAGTTGATCCCACTCCAGTGATTCCCACCAAGATTCTGTTCCTCTTATTACTTCAAGTGCTGGTGGTGATGAGAGATTCTCGTTAGCCCCAACACCCAAAAGACCAAAGGGCAGCCTCTTTAGAGAATTGCAAGAGACGACTACAATGGAACGTAGAGAGATACACATAAGGACCCCATTATATATGCTTTTTAGACAAGGCATACTATACAAATTCAACCATTTTAAATTTGGTAAGCAGACTATGCTTGCATGACTGTTTCCCTCCTTATCATCTATTCCATCGTCAATCATCTCTTCCATAAAGAATGTGTCATGGATATTAATTGTTTCAAGATTTTGAAGTTCAGGCAAAAGCTTGCTTGAGAATAGACTTTTCAACCGATCGCACCCGACCACAGTAATACTCTTAAGGCTCCTTAGAGTGCGTGGTCTCACAACCCTTCCACAAATCATCCTTAAGTTATACATATATAGTAGCCGCATTATCTCCAAGTTGGGAAAATTGTTTTCCTCAGACTCAAGGATGCATTCCATATTTCCATCCCCAATGACTTCACACTTTTTCAAGTCTGTCACATTTAATAACTGCGTAGATAGCCGTTTCACAGAACCAGAACCAGAGAGTTTCAACTCCTTAGTACATATTGGAATCAAAGCAGAACCACTTCCTGTACACAAGATTAAACTCTTTTCTTCAGTTGACAATTCTGAATCCGAGCCAACAATAAATTTGTACTTGGCCAACTGACGCCAGTGCCCAGATTTAGCATATTCATTATACACTTCTAAATTCCAAAAATTTACATCAAGAACAGATAATTTTGATGAGGATATGAGTTCTTCGATAGTTGCTCCACCCTTGATTGCTTTCACTGCATTCGATACCCATATTATACCAGAACAACCTGTCAACAAAGCCTCCAAAAGAGTAAATTTAGGTACTAGCCCAGATGGTAAGAATTCAATCCCCGTCGTAAAAGCAACGCAGACAGATTCTCCAAATTAGAGAGAGATTTGGGCAAGGAACTTATCCCAGTATATGATAGATCAACAACCTTTAGCGCTTGCATGTTGTCAAAGAAATCATGGGATATACCTTCAACGAATGAGTTATACTGCAGCAATAAGGTGGTCAGTCTAGGACACCTTGGACTAAAATTGATGTATTTCAAGTCATTTCTCATCAGGGACACCCTTTGAACGTGTTCCCCCCATTCATAAAGGCCTGGAGGTTTGGTTAGGTTGGCGCCAGCATTGACAATGGAGTAGGGGTTTTGGTTCATAATTGTGATGGCCATATCTCTTATCACATCGTGCATTTTGACACTATCCTCCCCAACTTGAGTTGCATTTTCCAACAAGCATGCTTGTCTCAATTCCTTCAAGATGATCTTCCCCTTCAGCCTCCTCTCTAATGTCCTGCCTACATCACTCAATATACCTTCCCACATCCAGTAAGCAATCAATTCATTTGTATCAATTAGATGGCCTTCCGGGTATAAAGCACAAAATAGAAAGCAAGAACGACTTGTATCATCCCTTAACTTTGTATAGCTTAATTTCAAACGGGGAAATACTGAATCTTCCATGCAATCTATATTTGTACTTGAAACTTTCAGCTCTTCCAATGCATACTCCCACTCTTTGATATCAGCTGCATTTCTCAATGCTCGTCCCACTGTAAAAATAGCTAGAGGCAACCCACCACATTCCTTCGCCACATCCTTGGCAATTGATTGTATTGCTGGAGAATTTAGCACTTCATCACCAACTTTGTTGCTAAAGAGATTCCAAGCTTCATTCGCAGGTAGAACTTTTACTTCAACATCCTTATCTGTTTCCATGGCTCGACAAGTTCTGAGTAGTCGAGTTGTTATCACCAACTTGCAGCCATTGTCTGCTGTTGGCAAGGGAATTCCAGCACTTTCAAGAGAGAATGGCTCCCAAACGTCATCTAAGATCAGTACAAATCTTTTACTTCTAGTTAAAGATTCTAACAATTTAGCAGCTCTTACAACCTCATTGTCACGTGTTGAAAGAGTCAAACCCACCTTCATAGCAATATCATTTTGTAACTTCTCAATGCTGCAGTCCTTTGGTACAGTAACCCATATAACATTGTCAAAATATCTACTATCTCCCAATAGACGGTTGTTAACCTCTGTCATGATAGTTGTTTTTCCTACTCCTCCCATGCCGTAAACACCTATCCTTTTTACCCTATCATCAGACAATAACTGCCAAATTCTCATTAAAGTTTGCACATTAGTTCCATATTCCATCAAAGGTGTTGCAGGAAGCATAAACCCTCGGTTGGGTGAAAATTCAGCTACTGGATCACCTAAATTTTGAAGCTTTTGTAGAAGACTAACAATATCCTCGATCTTCTCCTCAATGCATTCTCCCAACTTGATCCGTGAACAGAAGTAGGAGTATCCTGAGCTTCTACGCTCTTCAATTTTGTTTGTAACACTAGTCACTTCACTTTTGACTCGAACAAAGTTTTTCATCCATAATTTTACGATCTCTGTTGGCTCCGCCCCTTCTTCCAGCTGCAACCGCTCTAGTTTAACATGTAGATGTCGTTTCCTGGCTTCTAGCTCGACCATCAACCACTCTAACTCATTAAGTTTCCTTGTTGGTCTTCTAAGGTGTTCCCACTTCTTTGCAAGTGATTCATGCAAAGAGTTCCTTGTACACAAGCAGGTCATGATGCTTGCCACAGACCCAACAACCTCCATGGTAATTCCACACACAAGCAATAAATCTAGAGGGAAACGATAGCTACGATGTTTATAACTTTATAGCAGCAAGTAATGAATTCTTTATCCTACACATTAAAAAGAGCCTACGAAGGTGCCTCAAGAGACTACTTTGTATAGAAGAGAGAAAAGCAAAATCTCATAACTTGCCGTTTTAAAAAACACCAATTGGAATGTAACTGATGTTGAAGTATAGGCTGCAGGAAATCAAGAAAGGTTCAGAGCATATTGCAATCTCAGCGGCTTACGTAAACAGAAAGAAAGTAATAGAAGAGAAAGAAAATAATCTCGGGACCAAAAGACATTTTTTAATTGCGGGTGCAAGGGATCCTATCCGTATAATTAATAATTTTTTTTTAAATATATGTAATTTGAGATATTTTTTATTACTTGCGCTGAACGAGACAGAATTTACGGAATCTATTTCCGGGTACAAGACACTTCGAAATGCAGGCTGTCCACGGAGACAGTCAGACTCATGGACTTCAGCGTGGACTTGGAATAGTGTGTTATTCTTTTCTGGTACAAATGAAAAATAAGATGTTTCAACGGAAGACCTCTTGGAGTCTTGGCCAACAAGGCAATGGGGCTACTACTGCAATATTATGCTAGTATGCATGTATTAACAATTTTAATTTATTTTTTTTAAGTTTTTAAAATAAGTAATTTTAAAATTTTAAATAAATTTTCAAAAAATTTATAGTTATTCATTAATACTTTTTTATTTATAAAAATATTATCTAACCATCCCATTATGTTTTAAAACTTGAAAACATTCATTTCATTTTTACATTTTTTTATGAGATAGTTTTAACAAAATTTAAAGGCATATATATAATAATTTAAATATGCCTAAAAAAATTCAATCCATTTTCCAATTTAGATTTGTGCTTATATTGCCCCCTTGTTTGATTAGTCCTCAAATCTTTGAACCTGAACGGATTTATTTGTCAAACTGATTAATTTTTTTTCATGTCTAAATACTTTTACTCGAAATTTATTTAAATAAAATAAAAAACAAAGAACTCAAATAGTAATGGAATTTTCTATTTTTAAGATAAAAAAAATTGTTTAATAATACTTCATCCATTTTAAATTATCTGTCATTTTAAAAATTTTATTTTATTTTAAATTATCTGTTATTTTATATTACCAATGAGATATTAATTATTTTTTTAATATTATCCTTATTTATTATTATTTTTAATAAAATAATAATAATAATTTAAATTAACTTTAATAAGAATAATTTAATCAAGTATAGTTCTTTTTTTGTTAAAATTAAGATTATTTAATAATTTTATTAATTCTTTTATCATTACTTTAAATAACAGATAATTTAAAATGGACAAAATATTTAATTATCGTCCAAGATATTTTGGTTGGATTTAATTATCCTTTTCTCAATTAATTATATTAGATGAGGTGGTCGGAGTATGCTCATTTATGCATCCAAAATGAGTGATCAATTCGTGCCCCATACAGGCGACTCCGGAACGACAAACTCATTAGTTGCTTTAAAGACATTAAAATAACTCCCCATAGTAAAAGATAAAAAATCTCAAGTAATTTTCAGTCTACTAAAAATAAAAACAAGTAAATCAAATTTACCATAGACACTTAAATATATCAAAATTAAATCCACTAAAATAATGTACAGACATGTCTACATGATTATTTATATTGGCTAGTTTTATCTATTTATGATACATCAGATTTATCTTAGAATTAATCGAACAATAACATAGTCCAACTAAAATAAAAGAAAAAAAAAAGATAGTGAAGGAAAAAAATAGTGATATTATCCAGGCGACTTTTCACAACTTTGTACAAATGGATAGCCACATTCAAGTTTCAATAACTTCGCCTAAATTTTTTAATGACACTCATAAGCCAACCATACAGTTGTGCACAATTTTAAAAGCAAGAGTTTGTTGGTAAAATTATTTATGGTACACAAGCAACTCACCCAAGCAAAAGAAGGAAAAGAAAAAATAAACGAAGAAATATGCAGCAACCTTGGTTGAATTGTTCTCTTTTTAAAGTTCAACCTTATAGAATCCATAAGTACTACAACGTTATGCGCCCCACTAGTCTCCTTGGTCATGCACACAGAAAGAGGTCCAAACACCGAAGGTCTGACACTATGTCAAGTACTTGAGTTGGAAGACCGTGTGTAGCTTCATGGAACAAGCAGAATCTTCCCAATATGCTTGCTGCTTTCCATAAGCCGGTGAGCCTCTGCGGCTTCAGATAGAGGAAAATACTCGTAGACCACAGGCTTAACCTTGCCCGCTGCAATTGCAGGCCAAACAATCTTCTCCACTTCATTAATAATCACAGCTTTATTTTCAGAGCTTCTGTTACGCAAGCCAGCACCTGCATAAACAGAATGACCATATGATATATGTCATATTTATGTGAACTCAGACAGAAGCATAATTTAAAAAGCAAAAGAAGCATGGTGAAAGAAGACAACGACTGAAAAATGTAAAACCACCTGAAGCTCCTAAGCAGAAGTAGAGAAAGAAGATGTGAAAACACCCAAACCAAAAGTAAGGGGAAGTAGAAGTGAAGGAAAGATAAAATGACATTATTCAACTTTTGCTGTTACTTCCTTTTACCTGAATAGGTAAAAATACTACTTAATTCTAGCACAGCTTGGACCCAAGGAAAGTAAATTTGAAACCAATTAAGAAGCGACCAAAGAAAATGATAGAAGTGGCTTTAAAAAATAAGGAAAGAAGGATTGAAGAAACCTGAATTGGAGCAACTAAGAAACTGTTATAAATTAAAATTTGAAATACCTTGGACAGTAAGACGCTTAGCAACTAAAGCACGGAGATCTACTTCAGTAGACGTTCCACCCTGAAAGCCAATGATAAAAAGCCTCCCATCAAAGTTCAAGCTCTCAAGGTTCCGCTTATAATAGGCTGCTCCCATACAATCAAGAATAACGTCAACACCTGCCATCGAACATCAATTACGTTTCTTCATAGTTCATATAACCATCAGACTAAACAAACATCAACTAGAGCAAATAGATTGATTAACACTGTCATCGTTCATGCTAGAGACGATACCTTGACCATCTGTTTCTTCCTTCACCCTCACAACAAAGTCTTCTGTTTTGTAATTGATGCATACATCAGCACCAACATCTTTGCAGTAAGCTAATTTCTCCTCACTACCTGCTAATCAATATCTAAAATGCATGAATGTTTAGCAAACGCTACTTGGACCTAAAATTTCAATCAACTAGATGCATTGATAGCAATTTGAAATGTGCCATTTTCACTGGACACTATTGAAGACAGTTCATTTCCACTTATAAATGTATGAAAACTGAACACTATTGGACCTGCTGTGACAAATACTCTTGCTCCTTGGTGTTTAGCTATCTGAATTGCGAATGTACCAATTCCACTAGAACCCCCATGAACCTGCGAATTGATGGATTCAAGTTCACATAACTATTATTAAGCCACAAATTAGAGACTCCAGGAAGATAGTCATACAGCAACACCAAAAGAAAACATTCAGGCCATTTACAAGTGTAATAAGCAAACTATAATTTTGTAAAATTACTCATGTGGTAGTGGTACAGATACATTTACAATAGACATTTCAAGTTTTAGGTGAATCTTGTCTAAAATTTTAGTTACATCCTTGTGAGGTTTAAAAGTAAATGATGGCGAAGGCAAAAGATTGCAGCAGACTTCCTAAGTTCCATACATGCTATTGAGCCAAACAAAAGGAGGTAATTAAACAAAATAATATAACATAATTAAACAGACGCTAATTTCTTTAATATCACTAATATGAAGGAGCAATAATAAGGTTAGAAATTAGAAGTTAGAACTGCTACTTATAGGTCAAGTTTTGCAGAAGAAAGACATCAGATAAACTTACTGATAGTAAGTTGTAATTAAACATGTGATGACCCCTTTTAACATACGAAGTACTGCCCCGCTACAAGGCCCCCTTTAGGAGTGAAAAAAACTTGGTTTAACACTATACAGGCATGGAATATTAGCTGTATTAATATATTCGTATTTCAAAGATAGATTATCAGACTCAATAGTTACCAAGAATGTTTCTCCCTTGGATAGTCGGCTCATCATAAAAACAGTAGACCATACAGTACATGCCACCTCGGGGAAACTGGCTGCATCCTTCAGAGAAATTGCAGGTGGAACCGGAAGAACTTGTCCTGCAGGAACAGCAACTTTCTCGGCATATCCTCCTCCACTGAGAAGAGCACATACCTGTAAACCACATCTCATATACAGATGCGAGTTTAATTCATAATACTACACGATAAACATATTTTGACCATTTCAGTAAAACGTAACCTCGAACTCAATACTGATCAAGGGAACTGAAGGGATTCCAATATCCACAAATTCAGCCATCACTGAGGTAAGTCTTATAGTTCAACTGAATTAGCTTCATAGTTTATTTGCAAAAAGTATGATATGAGATTTCAAAGCTGAAGTAACTTTCAACCATCAACCTGAGTATACTAGTGCATAAAACCTACAAGCACATAATGCTTACCGATCAATGGCATATGTTCTCCTTGTTTCCAACTAAGACAGGTTATATCGTAGAAAATGTTAATTAATATGTCCCAAACCGTTAAGTTATCATAGGACACAAGAAGTTTCAAATTTTTGTGACACCCAACAATTAAGTACCCAAAATTTAATCTGCCCTTAATATCTTTGTAACCATTTACTCAGAAACTAAGATTAGAAAATATCACTACCCCGCAACCCAAAACTCCCAAAGAATGCATATTGAGTACCTGGTCGCCAATTTTCCACCTGGAAACATTTTTACCGACGGCTTCGATGGTTCCGGAACACTCCAATCCAAGGTAAGGACTCGCACCTTTCGGGGGAGGGTATGAACCTTTCCTCTGAAGAGTATCAGCTCGGTTCAGCGCGGTTGCTTCTACTCTGATGAGGACCTCATCGTCTTTGATCGGTGGGTCCTCAACTTCTTGAAGTTGCAGCACTTCTGGGCCACCGGGAGTCGTAATCACTATGGCCTTCATTTTGTTGCAGTGCTAGACTTGAGCTTAGTCGGAATAACAATTTATTTGGAATTCGGAATTCCAACCGGCAGCATTCATTTCATCCTGTGTCTTTGCGAAACGAAACGAAGTCGTTTCATGATGAATGAGGACATTCTCGTGTCAGAATCAAGACAAAATAATATTATATTTTTTTAATTATACATACTATTTTAATAATTTCTTTTTACATTTCACACATTTATTTTTAAATTAATTATTTTTTATTCTTTAAAAAAGACTATTTCAAACCTGTCTCATGAGATTTGCCCACATATTAATTCTAGAAAGAATATATAATATGAGAATCATTTTGAGATACTTAAATAAAATCAATTTTTTTTATATTTTAAAATGCTTTAAATTTATCAATTCGAAGCTTGGAAGATTCCAAACAAACAGATAACATTTACGGAGAAAATGTTAGAAAGACAAGACAAAATCCTAGACACATCCTAACAACTCAAGCAAGGACGGCAAACTTGGAAGCAAATAGCCACTAGGAATTGAGGACCGCAAATAGACCAATTACCAATACCGTTGGAACCCCTTCTGATAACTTCTGGCTCCATAAGTTGATTCTTGGAAATTCAATTTATCACATTATGTAATGTTAAATGTACAGATTTCATTATAATTAACAAATATATCATATCACATTTAATGTTACTTTTACAAATTTCATTAACAAAATATGTACAGATTACTAAAGTGACCATATTTAAATCAAATGACTTCACTTAAACTATTTTTTATAAAACTAAATGCAGTCATCTCAACATTTTGTGTAATTTCTTGACAAGTTAAACTATAAAATTACCCTAGTCAAAATCTCATCTAGTTGTTTGCTCTGGAGATATAAGTAAAACGCCATTAGAGGAAACACGAGTTAAGTTTTAAGTTCTGAGTTCAAAGCAGGAAATGTATCCAATTCAACAATATCCCACATGCCAAGAGAAAATGCTAATGCCATGTTACAACTTAATGGAAACTAGACACTATTTCATTCATCATCACCAGATACATTATTACTTGACTTTTAGCATGAAGAACCTCAGTCCATTCAGAAGGGCCCTTAATGACAATCAACTCCTTCACACATCAGGCACAACTCCGCTTGATCAGGGCACAAACGTCATCAGTATGCAGGCATTAATGCGTACCATCACAACCACTTGAATATAAGGATTATGCATAGTTCATGGGCGAAGCAATATCTTTCCAATATGCATGCTAGTTTCCATAAGCCTGTGAGCCGCTGATGCTTCAGATAATGGAAAATACTCATAGACAACAGGCTTCACCTTCCCAGCTGCAACCGCAGGCCAGACATTTTTCTCCACCTCTCTGATGATCTCTGCTTTGTTTTCAGGATTTCTGAATCGCAAACGAGCAGCTGTGTTCAAAACCATCATATGAAACATCAATCATTATTATCAAAATAAGACTGAATTTTCAATATTATATGCAACAAACAAAAGAATCAAGTTATTTGATTAAAGAACAAAGTTATCCATGACTTTTTCTTCCTAATAAGCAAGAACTTCTTGTAAGGCTGAGGTGATAATCAGAATTGAGGAATAAGGAAGCATACTAGAGAAAAATTGCCAAAAATTGAAATGTCCAAATAAATAGAAACAATATTAAATAGGGAATGCCTTTTCCATTGCTAGACATGTAAATGTAAAGGAGAGCGAGATAAAAAGTTGTTTCTATTATAAGCTTTTAGGATAAGATATAGTTTTCTTCCTCAAAAGATTGAAAATAAAAGGTTCCCAACTGCCCATCCATATTACCTTTCAGATATAGGTGCCAATGCCATCATTAATTTAATTTAATTTTTTATGCTTCAAGGGAATCAATATGGTGTTAATTACTGTGCCCTTGCATTTGAAATAACTATATGCCATAACTGAAATTTATAACAACTTATGCAGGCCCATGGATTTGATGTCCTGGTATATACTTATGGCAGAACCACAGCAGAAGTTAATGCAGTTTACTCAAATACTACGGGACAAAAGTCCGGTGTAATGAAAAATTTTGGCCATGCCTTGTACTGTGAGGCGCCTTGTGAGCAAACTATTCAGATTTACTTCTGCTGTAGCCCCGCCCATTATGCTGATAAGGAAAAGTCTTCCATCAACGTTTAAGCTGTCAAGGTTTCGCTGAAGGTACGATGCTCCCATATGATCCAGAATGACATCAACACCTGCAGTTGATAACTCATCATTTTAATCTTTCCTATATTAATCACTAGGAAAGAAATCCTTCACACTTCCCAGAACAAGACAGGCAATAAAATAATAAAAAGTGGACGATTAATGCAGAAACTTCAATTTTTCTTGTTAATTCAGAAAAGATATACCATGCCCTCTGGTTTCTTCCTTCACTCGTGCAACAAAGTCCTCTGTCTTGTAATTGATAACAACATCTGCTCCAAGATCCTTACAAGCAGCTAGTTTTTCCTCACTGCCTGGAATTCAACATCGAAGATGCATGAATAAGTGGAAACTCAATATGTGCCATAAAACAGAATTGGTGCTAGACCTGCTGTAGCAAAGACCTT
>JASKGM010006958.1:0-10502 GCA_034509205.1 Ceratonia siliqua
TGATAGTCAACTTGAAACCTATATCATAAATATTCCTGATCAATTTTCAAAGTTAAATAGGATTAGTTATCTTTTTGAAATGTTGGTGAAAACTAGAAAGTATATTGTGTATCCAATATAAAAATATGTTTCTAAAGTTAACTTTGATTTTGCTTGTGACAATTGCAATGGCTAAAAGATATTTTCTTACAATAAATTTTGTGAAGAATGAAATGCACAATCATATAAGAGATGAATGGTTAAATAATTATTTGGTCACATACATAAAGAGAAATATTTTTATAATATTGAAAATGAAAAAATCATACAACATTTTTAAAATAGAAAAACCTTTTTTTGGTCATGAGATTATATATTTTGTGTAAGAGACATTGGGTGTTATTAGGGATCTTATTTTTTTTTTATCAAGATATTATGTATTTTTTGCCTCCACAGATTAAAATTTCTTGGTCCGCCATGGGGTACAAGCATTGAATTCCAATGCTGCACAAGAGAATGATTTTGGATGAAAATATAACTACTCATCTCAAGCAATGCAAAACAGATGATAAAAAAGAGAAAGTTAATTACAAAAAAATTGAGTTTAAAGTGTATATTGAAAAACATTATTATGGATAAAACAATAAAAAAAGTTTAATGCTAAATATTAAAATAAATATTCACTAAATAAATTCATTAGACCTCAATAAAATTCAATTTTTTTATTAAACTTCTATATATATATTACACTAATGTTGTAACTTTTAACTTTAAAGTAGGAAAAAAACTTAAAAATCAATCTGAAGGTAATTAAATGTTTAAATAAATGAATTATATAATTCTCTCTAATTTATATTTTCCTATTTATATCAAAATTTTTATCAATCTAAATTGTTGCTCAACCTTTTTATGACATGTTTTATAAAAACTACACATAATTTTTAATTAATGAAATAAAATTATGAAATTTATGATAATATCTCAGAGTCTTCTATGTCAAACTATAAATCTTTTTATTAATAAAATAAAATAAAATTTTTAAAATATGAGATTATAAAAAAATGTATGGACATTATTTAAAATATAATGTCATTATTTTAATTTATTATAATTATTAGTCATATTTTAACATATTTTAATTGGGAGCCAATACATTACACGGGGCTAAAAATATAGTATTAAACTAAATGAAGGTATACAGACATATAAAAATACTGGCCGCCATGACCATTAGAGAATTTTAGGAGTGGGTTAAGCCCAACCCGACCCACCCTTTCCAAAGCTCTAGGTTAAGTTATATATTTTGACATAGTAGGTAAAACATTTCAAAATATTCTTTAAAATTATATTTTTAAAATTACTTTATTCAAGTACAATCGGAAACTAGCAGTTGAATATTCTTAAGGCTCTGTGTATTTTGGTGGAATATGATATTTTATAAAATCTACTTTTTACAGAAAATATTTTTATAAAAAATGGCTATGTTGCCCCAAGATTTCTATAATCAAATTGTAATTAAAATATATTTAACATTGATTTTGATGATGACTACCATTGACTTAAAAAACAAAGAACTTTAGTTTGTAATTTAAAAAAGTTCCTTTTTAGTGAAAAATTAAGGTCATTTGTCAAAAGACATACTTTATACCATTTCTAGTGCATGACAATATGTACTTTCTAACTTGACTTTTCAAGGCGTGCTGGAAAAGGAAGTGCACATCAGTTGAGCTCCGTGCAACACAGGATATGCACAGTGAACAAAGTCAAAGTGTTGGAGTGACAGTATAGAATGTTTAGGCCCAACTTAAATGTAGACAAAATAACAGCTAAATCCACCATAAATGTTGAAGGTGAAGGTTAAGCTTGAAATATACACATCCAAAAGTGCTTCAACGGTTACATTTTTGAAGAGTATAAAGGTTTTCACCTCGAGCATTCAAGAAGAAGGAGACAAGGCATTTATTCTGTTATAATAGAGTTTATTTGTGACGCTTTTTGTGAACATTTACTCTTGTTGAGAGTTTTTCTAAGTTCTTGAAAAGAAAAACTTAATGGTAAGAGTTTTGTTAGATTATTGGGAAGAAAAATCTAGTAGTTTGAGTTTGTAAAAGCTTGAAATAACTTTCCTTGATCAGAGGGTTTATAAAGGAAAATTCAGTGGTATGAAAGGTTAACCAGTGCGATTATAAAAAGTGTTGTGACTTGTACTTGTACTTTGGTGATTACCTATTATAGTGAAATTATCAAGCTTTGTACTTAGAAAATGGACGTAAGACATTGTTTATAAATCTTAACCACTATATATTACTGTGTTGTTTCTCTTTTCCCTTAACTCTTTATGTTTATGAAGTTTTGCTTCTCTATCGAACTACCATTTTGGAACTTGGTTGTTGAATCAGTTTTGAATGCTTTTACACTTGGTTTATGAACTTGCTCACTTCATGTTTTTGAAAAGGATTTCTTACACACTTTCTTTAGAAGAAAAAAAATCAGGATTATCTCAATTTCTATAATTGTCAATTTGAACCCATTCTCGTGTTTCTTTTTCATATACTATTGTGCTGTGTTATTGAACATAGAAATTCCGAATGATCTACATCACATTTATGTGAAAATAAGGGATTTAAATTTTCTCCTATTAACAATTAATATTACTATATTATAAAAAAGGATACAATATGCATGAAACTTATTACTTTATTAATGAATTTTATTTAATATTTAATTTATAAATTCATATGCATTATATTTTCTTTTTCTCATGATATTTATGTTAATTGTTAACATAGGATAGGAGAGTTTATATCCCAGAATAACACAAAGTTTAGAGTCTACGAGAAAATCTTTCTGCATATTTTGGTAGGAAAAGTGAATGATCATATTTTGGTATTCTTTTTTTTTTTTAATGTTTAAGAATATTTTATATAAATTATCATATAATTTAATATTTATGATTTTTGTATTTATATTAGGTAAGGATATGCTTTTATTAATTATTAATTGAAATATTTCTTGTGTATTTATTTTTTACATTTTTTATTTTTTTTATTTTTAGTAGGTTGACGTGTTTAATTTTGTCAATTTTCTAATTCAAAAAATGTCCTTATAATTTTATCAAATTTTGAATTTAGTCCTTATAATTTTATTAAGGCTACATTTATTTTTGGTCTCTTAACTTTTCACCAAGTTTCAAGTTTATTACTTAACTTTTTTTTTCATTAATATCTCACAACTTACACAATAGCACCAAATTTGTCCTTGTCATTAGCTCGATTAACTCACTAACGGAATTTACGGACGTGTCATCCACATGGCAAGTTAATTGCCAACTTGGAAGCCACCTTATAGTAGAACTAAATGAAGCCTATGCATTTGAACAAGAACATAAATAGGAACACGAATGATAGGGACAAACTTGGTGCTATTGTATAAGTTGTGGGACATTAATGAATCTAAGAAAACTAAGGGACAAACTTGAAACCTGATAAAAAGTTAAGAGATAAAAGTAGATTTTAGCCTTTTATTAATTTAGACTCATTTAATAAAAATAAAAAGTTATATTTACCCAAAAATATTATATGAATAATATTATTTACGTACATAGGCCAATAATTATAGCTCGTTACAAATGCAAGTGCACCTAAATTTCAATAGTCTATATATTTATTTCTTTTTTACTTCAAAATCAGATACAATTGTGGCTAGTGAAGACTTTCAACAATTATGTGACAATGGAGTAACATTCTTGATCTAATGAATAATTGGAATGCAGAACAGTGAGCATGGGTTGCTATCCCATGTCCAACTCACATTTTTGTTTTCTTGATCTTATGTATACCAATAGAAAAAGAGTACTGGGGATGGGCAAAGTTGATGTCTACAGTTTTGGGATGATGTTGATGGAAATGGCAGGAAGAAGAAAGAACTTAAATGTCGTGGAGAATTTATGGCAAACTTACTTTGGGAAATGGGTTTATGATTAGTTTAAGGAAACAATACTTATGAGCAATGCCACTGATGAGGAAAAGAAGATAGCACAGAAGATGATTACAATAGCTTTAGATTGTGTACAGATGAGGCCAAGTGATCAGCCCTTAATGAGCAAGGTAATAGACATGGTTGAAGGAAATGTTGAGCCACAAGAGATTCTTCCAACTGAACCTTTTTTTGCCTCAGCAAGGGATGACAATAGATGAAGATAATCGCCCCTTCGAAGTGGGTGTTAGGGCATCATTGCATAATTCCCCTAACAAGTTGAAGATAATATCCAGTAAATGATCAGTGCTATTGACTCCACCATCTCATCAATGCCTTCGTCTGTTCTTTCTAACAGAGGCACCGCAGCCCCCACAACTAAGAACAGGACAGGCATATAGTGTAGAATAAATGTTCCTATGTTGCCACTTTCTTCACTGTATTATGTTTATCATTCATCAACTATTAATATCAATGCTGTAAAGGCATGCCATGTGTTTTCTCTTCTCATGGTTCTTTTGCCTTATTTTTCTCCAATTGAAATTCCAACATATAATTCTCAATTTTAGTAACCACTCTCTCTCTCATGGTTTGTAAAACATAATAGCTAACTTGTCTGTTGCACTTGACACTGTGATGGAAGCCCCTACTCTTGCTAGGTGAAGGAGTGGTTGCACTCTCACCTCACAATAGTAAATGGTATGGTTGATGGGTGTACAAAATCAAATGTTATCTTGGGATAACTCCAAGATTAGTGGATTATCGTTGATGGGGGATAACACTCTTAGGCTACCTTGGGGGAACTAGGAATGGGTCTTGAACTAAGGCTATATTGGGAGAACTTTGAGAACAATGAGGGGTTCAAAGCTAGGCTAGCTTGGGATAACTCTAGAATCAACAAGAAAATAGAGACTAAATCGGCTAGCACTCAAAATTCTCCAAAAGGATGACTAGTTTTCAAATAAGTCTAAGTTTATTCACTTCTTCAACATTCTACATCATACAAAGCTTGGAGGCCTTTATATAGGTGTTTAGTACCCCATTCCCTCCTCACATTTGAAATTGAAATTCAAAAACTCAATTAAAACTAACATAAATCCTAATGTAACTCCCAAATCATAACTCCTAAATAAAAATAAAATCCTAATTGTAACTCCTAATCACATAAAGGCAAGAATAAAAACCTAATCATAACATTCAAATTCAAACTAATAATAAAAACTAGCAAGGAACCTTGTCTCGCCATCAAGGCATTAATCCCATAAGCTAGCACTACGGAGCCTTGTCTTCCTTCTTAATGGTGCTTAGGTGGCATGACTTGGCTGCAACATGCTTGGTGCAAGCCTCACTTGTGCTAATTGGTGGTCCAATGTTGGTGGGCATTGACCCCATGTTGGCCGGCCCTTGCTTCCCTTTGTATGGCCTTAGCATGCATCCCATGGTGGCTGAACATGTGTAGCCCATGATGGCCAAGACTTGCACCTCATGCTTCCCTTGTGAGGCCCTAGTATGCTGCCTATTAGCATGCCACTCTCCCACTTGCTAAGCCTTATCATGTAGCCTCTTAACGTGTCACTCTTCACATCTCTAGGCCTCATCATGCAGCCCCATGGTGTGCCACGTTGCCCCTTTTAGTTGTTGGTGTGTGCTTGTCTATGTTGGCCAAGACCTTGATGCCCACTTCCCATTGCGTTAAGCTACTTATTGCTCTATTATTTAGGGCCATTATTGCATTTCTAGAAATGGCTTGATTGACGTCTCCATCACAGTTTAGCTATATATGTCATTTCATCTTATTTGATACTGCTTTTGTCACTTAATAATTACGATATTTGTTTTGAAGTTATAAAACATGTGAATTCTTCCATACTGCAAAAAACTTTGGGATTTAGTGTGATAATGAGGTAGACTATTTTTTAGTATATTGAATAAAGAGTAAATCAATACGAAGTTTTGTAAATTATATTTAACATATTACCCATTGAACTAATTATAATGTTTTAGGTATTTGATTGTGAGACATTCAATTATTCATTGACGAAGATTTAATTATGATTTTTTTTGAAATTTCAATGTTACGCGATTAGGTGTTTATTATGAGATTGGATAATTAAGTAGTGTTCAGAGAATTAACTGCTGTTATTTATAACATGAGATAACAGGTCAAAAGTAACATGTGCCATGGGAAAAAAGCTCCATGGTTGATTTGATCATGTTAGACTAAGCTTTATTTTGCTTAACAAGTCTTTTTTACTTCCTCTGATGGTGTCTTGTCTTTGATGCCCTTAGAAGGAAACCTGTTGATTAAACACACCATAGTAAGAACACATTTGCCCCAAAATTTGATCGATAGTCCTGCTTGAAATATCAAGGCACTGGCATTTTTAGTATATGTCAGTTCTTTCTTTCTACTACCCCATTCTATTGGAGTGTGTAGCTACAGGATGTATGTAGTGTTATGCCATGCTCTTCATAGTAGTTAACCTTATAACTTGACTAGAATCCTCCTCCAGTATCTGTTCTTATTTGCTTAGTTTTCTTCCTAAATTGCATTTTAATCATATTGCAGAACATAGGCAGATACTAAGAAACCTCATATTTATACTTCATCAAGTAAACCTAAACTCCCTTACTATAATCATCAACAATAGAAAGAAAATTATGTGCCTCAACAAAAGATGGTTTTGTATGGTCCCCATATGTCATTATGAATTCAATAAAAAATAGAGGCAGATTTTATTGAACTGACTACAAAAGACAATCTAGTTTTGTTTAGCCTTCATATAAGGTTTACAATGAGATTCAAAACCACTACTAATACTACTAGACATCAGTTTAATATGCCTAATTTTTGCATCATAAATGTGACCCAATCTCTTATGCTAGAGTTCTGAACTATTCATCGTGTCAACTGTCATGGCAACTCCCTAACCCTCCATGAGTTTAAGGTAGCATATGTTGTCTACTTATTCCAATCATGCTCTTCAAAGCTAAGTCTTGCATCACACAAAAATCAGCAAAGAATGTCAAGGCATAATTAAATTCCTTAGTCAATCTACTAAATGATAATAAGTTGCATTTGAATGCTTAACACATGTTTTAAATTCATTCTATTTGGGATATAGGTCTTTCTAATAACCTTGACTAGAATAATCTCTCCATTTGGTATTTTGACTGGTGGTCCTGTAATTCTCTCCCTTTTGTACAATACGGTATCATTACAAGTGATGTATTATGTTACCCCTAAATCAATTAGCCAAGACTTTGTGCAATTGATCTTATCAGCCATGTTCGCAACAAGACATGTGGACTGGTTCACTAAGTTGGAAGACTCTCCATCAATTTTCAGGTACTGCAACAGTTTTACTAATTTCACTTGATATATTCTAGCAGTGAGGCTACTTTCATTCTAGACATGTACAGCTTAAGGCTTAGGCCTTACTTCCTGGCAGTATCTCTTTCTTGCCAGTCTCACATGAGCCCTTGCTCTAATTGTGGGGGTAACACACAACTTCAAAGAATTTTTCTTGAGTGTGCCTAAGCTTGTCATAGTGATTACATCTCGGCTTTCCCCCATTTTTACTCCATTGCTCATCAGCTTTCTCAGTATCTGCTCTTTTGAATTGTGCCTAAAATGCAACAACTTCAACAGTGGTGCTTTGGCTACCAGAAGTCTCCCTTTGCTTCTCGTCTTTGGAAGCTATGTGATAGGCTTTTCTTAGTGTGGGTAAAGGTTTTGAGGTCAAGATCTGAGTCCTAAGAGTCCTAAATGCCTAATAAAAAAAGAGTAGAATTTTTCTTCCTCACGCATATCAAAAATTTCTTTCATGGTAGCGCATGTGCATCTTGATATCGACGAGAGTGACTTTAACTCGTCCCATATAGTGTGAAGCTACATGAAGTATGAACTCACGGATGCCCTTTAATTTTTTGTTTGGCTTTAATGATGGACATTGAATTTCAAAGGCTCTTGGCACTAATCCCTTCCCAAAATGATGTTTTAGGTCCTTCTAAATTTCATGAGCCGTCTTTGCATATCTAATGCTACACTTTATTTCTTTCTCCATGTTGCGTTTGAGCGAGCCAACCACCATTCTGTTGCAACTCTTCGAATGCTCTAAGTCATGTGAATCTATTGATGGCATGGGCAGATCTCTGATTACAAAGAATAAATTTTGTTTAGCTAGAAGGGCGTTGGTCATATCATTAACTTACTCTCCATTGTTACCATCCTGGAGACGCTTTGTGACATAGACTTATCTAGGGTTTTCAAAAGCGTGGATGAAGTATAGGGACATAAAATCCATTCTCTTGCCTTGGTTCATAGTCATTAGGCTCTCTATGACTTCTTCTCCTTGCTCACTTGGGTTTGATATCTCGTAGGTACTGGTAGAAGACAAGAAACAAAGCTTGTGAATTAATGGCACTCTAATACCATGAAGAGTTTCAAAGGAGTTTAAATTGGGTATTCTCAGTATATTATCTGAATAAAAGGGCTCTAAAACAGAGCATATATATAAAGTTAAACTTGAACCACTAAAAGGTAAAACCAAAAAATACATGGTAGACAATAAAGAAAAGTTTACAAAGGTGTTTTATGTACACCAGAAAATGGAAAAGGACAAGACAACAAAATGAGAAATGTAGACTGAGAGCTTGATGTGGAGTGCAGCAAGGAATTGACTTGGTAAGACAAGTAGGTGGCTGCAATAGGTAACCAAAAAGGTAGCATAGTGGTTGCATAAACCAAGCTGGACAATGAGCATAAAGGGAAGGATGTGTGTGAAAACTTACAGATCCCACCACCGCCCCTTATATCCCACTCTTGGTTCATTTGGTTTACCAAAGGAATAACTTTCTATCCTCAGTGGTTCGTTGAGTGGTTTTTCACCTTTGGACGATCCACATACATTATGCCTCAACCGACTTTAGAATCTTACCAATATTTCAAAACCAAAACTAAATATCCTGAAGGCCATCGATTATTCCAATTTGTTAAAAATTTTGGGATTTCATGGATTATGACAAGGCAATACACCTTTGTCAACAAATTGCCTTTCCCTTAACCCTGGGTAGGGCGAGACATTAGTGTAAAATGGTGGACTGAGTTTAATCTCTGTCTCATAAACTAGACAGCCATTAATACATGGTTATCTAACAATACACAACAAGTCAATAAAGCGATCCTCAAGCAAGAAAGCCAATTTTTTACTACCAAATCTCAGATAATAGCCAGCCTTATAACAGTTAGTTCTGATAAGGAATTTACACAAAAACATAAAACCATCTATGATACAGCAACCTCAATTAGAGAAAATGAATAAGATGATGCCACCTCAGACTTTACTCCCCTCAAAGAGGATGACTGTTTTGGCATAAACCTGAATCCAGCTCACCTAGCAAATCTCTCACAATTTGACTAGGAGACAAGACTCCTTACAAGACTTTTACTCACTACAAGAAAAAAAAGCTTTATCAAATAGTAAAGCTTTTAACCAAAGAACTACTAGACAAGAATGCTTTATCAAACAGTAAAGCATGTGACAGAGGGACCACTAATAGAAAAAACTACTTTATCAAATACTGCATGGAATTCAAATGGTTTGGAATCCACAACGAATTCGAAATCATATGAAATCTGCTCTTCTCAGCCTATAAAAGAAGGCTTATGCCACATAAGGAAGGCATCAACTTCTCACTAGCATTCAAAGCTCCTAAATTTTAAGTTTTAAACACTTGTAATTTTAAACTTTCTTGCCTTCTTTCTGCAACACTTTTGTATCTACAATATTTTTGTAAGTTTTTACATTACTGTAATTACTTTTCTGTACTACAATACTTTTGTGTTAATATAATACTTTTGTATATCTCTTCAACTTTTCTCTTATATCTTATATATACACACACACACACTAATGAAACATGATCTATATGAGATTTCGATTAATTAATCGAGAAAAGTAATCAAAAGCTTATATCCTAAAGTATTTTTATAATTTGGGTATTTGCATTAGTCTTATAATAACATTAATTAAATGCTTCATCAGTCACTTTTACTTTGTTCAAAATTACTTGCAATTAGGTGGTGTCAAGAGCAAGCTCCTACTTAGTCCTTATCTTGACCAGTTCACGTCTATCTAAGATAATCGGCAAACAAAATAAGCAAAATTTGCTTAATTCTAGGAAAATAATTTACATAAATCAACAAGATTTTAAGGATATTTTCATAACTTGACTATCAGAGCTTATGATTTGTCTTCGCTTAAAATGAAAAGTCAGCTCTCCATTCATTAGTGGTTGAAGTTTGATACAACCTATGGACCATATGAAATAATTTAGAATTTTTAAAAATAATGCTTTTATACTATTGACCTGAAGTCATTGACAATTATAGTTTAGTTAAGCCTCCATAGTGGACTTATTCATTTAACTCATAAATCATAATCCATATATTGAAAATATATAGATTAAAATAACTATATTCTTAAATATATTTGTTTATTATTATTTTTAAAAATTTATAATATATATGATATTACAAAAAAAAA
>JASKGM010006959.1:0-10501 GCA_034509205.1 Ceratonia siliqua
TTTTATTAAATTTCTGTTGACTAAAATTATTTAGTTTAGTTGATTTCTTGTTTGTTTAGTTTTAATTTGATAGAATTGATAGTTAATTTTGAGTCTTCTAAGTAGTGTGATAAATTTAGTAGTCAATTAATTTAGAATTAATTTTCTTTCTTCCTAATTATTTAGTTAATGTTTGAGTGGTGATTTACCTTATAATTTGGTGTTTAGTTAGTTGCTCTTTGGTTAATTAATTTCAATAATTTAATTTGGTTGTTAGTTTTATTGTTGTTTATTTTAAGCTTTTATTTTCCATGCATCACTCAAAACTCCAATTTATAAATCCAGTCCATGATTAGTGCCCTTTTTATCTTCATTGCTTGTTATTTTCTTTTATCTTTTATTTTAAATTTAAGCAACTTTTCCTGATAAGACGATCCAGGAATTCTATTCCTAGTTATTACGCCACAACCTTCTGCACTTGGGATAGTCTGTGTACTGCTCATTTTTTAGTGAGTCACTAAATAGGCCCACTTAAATTTGGTCTTGTAAATTAAGGCCCTAACCCACCCAAAGCCTTACAAAAGCAGGTTGTTACCTCTGTCTCTACTGGTTCAATGATCGGTCTGATTTTCTGAACATTGATATAGCATGAAAGAGAAATTGTCCAAGGTGTTAATTTGCATTTATCAGTTGTTAAATTACATGCATATATATAATGAAGATCCAATCTTAATGCCCAAGACTATGCATTTGCTGCTCCCACAAAATCTTCAAAAGCTAAAAATTTCCATGGCTATGACAAAATTTTCCTTCCACTGTTATCTCATGCAAAGTGTATACAAATAAACTAGGATAATATACTTGTATTATTCAATATTAGAAAGAGCTTCATATAAGCTTTACAAACCAACTACTTTGAGAAAGATAAGGAACCTATGTTTTAACACCTCTACAAACATGGTGAATAACTAACTTATAGATAAAGCATGACTAAGGTCCCTAAAACTAAAGCTTTATTGGAAGCCAGTAACAAATACTTCAAAACTAAACACTCTATAATCCTTAGTGCATATCAACACTAAGCCATGACACCCTAACTCTATAACTCAACTTCAACATACTCCCTTAAACTGGGTGTTGGAAAACATCAGTTTACACTTAGAACCAAGCACATTCCCATGCAATCTCGCAATTTTAGGAAAGCTTCCAATTTGAGGGGCTTGGTCATAATATCTGCAACCTAACTTTGAGATTGACAATGAATAAACTGAGCTATTCCTTCACTTGCAAGATCACGAAGAAAGTGAAATCCTACCTCTATATGTTTGCTTCTACCATGCATGGCAGTATTCTTAAAGAGCTTAATAGTTGTACTGTTATCATAGTAAATAGTTGTAGGACCTTGCTGAATACACTCTAGTTGCTTCAAAACTTGCCTCTACCACACTACTTGATAGGCACAGGATGCTACAGCTATGAACTCTACCTCTATGGTGGAAAAGTCACAACTGGTTGCTTTTTAGAGGACCATGAAATAGCTCCTGAACTCATCATAAACACATGCTAGAAACTGCTTATCCTATCTTCAATATCTCCTGTGTAGTCATTACCCAAAAAATCACTTGACTTCCCATCTCTTCCTCTCTTGTAGAACAACTCCAGACTGACAGTTCCCTTAGGTATCTTAGGATTTGTTTAGCTACTTATAGGCGAAGCTCATTGGGCTTTCCATGAACTTACTAATAAGACTTACCACAAACATAATGTTGGGTCTTGTGGCCGTTAGGTACATTAAACTTCCTATAATCCTTTTGTATAGAGTGCTATAAGATTAGTTGGATTGCAGTCTTTCATTTCAAATCTATCTAAGACTTTGAGAGCATATTTCTTCTGCCTAATAAAAATGGCATTGGATAATTGTAACACTTCAAGACTAAGGAAGTATTTCATCCTTCCAAGATCCATCATATTGAATTCATCCATCATAGAATGTTTGAATTCAGCGAACATACTGTCATCATTACCAGTAAAGACAAGGTCATCCATATATACATAAGTAATTAAAATCTTACCTTTGTCTCTGGTTTTGATGAAGATAGTGTATTATGATGGACATTTCGTAAAGCCTTGTTGTTTAAAGTAAGCTTCAATTTGACTATACCAAGCTCATGGAGCTCGTTTAAGTCTGTATAAAGCCTTCCTCAACTTGTGCACTTTCTCCTCTTGATCCTTCTATATGTAATAGAGTGGTTGATTAACATAAACTTCCTCACTTAATTCCACATGCAAGATGGCCAATTTGACATCCAATTGATAGAGAATCCATCCTTCTGTGCTGTAATAGAAAGTATTAATCTGATAGTTTCTAATCATGCCACAGGAGGAAATTTGTCAAGTATATCCTTTGGCCATGTTGTTGAGTATATCCTTTGGCCACAAGCTGAGCTTTATGCTTGTCAATTCACCATTTTCTTTGAGCTTAGTTTTGTCAATTCCCATTAATAGGTAAATCTGTCAATTCCAAAGTGTTGTTTCTTTGAATTGCCTCTATTTTAGCGTCCATTTCTTGTCTCTATTTTGTACTTTTAACATCTTCACTATAGCTTATTGTGTCACTATGTGTAAACATTGCAAAGTTACTTATATCATCATCTTTAGAAAATTCAGCACCACTCACATAGTCTTTCATCCAAATAGGTGACTTTTTGGTTTTGCCCTCATGGTGGCTTGGCATGTGTTCTTCATGAGTTGCTTCTCAAATGTTTTTGTCTAAAGCATTGGAGTCAAGTGGATGATTGGTAACTTTTTCTACATCCCATTCAAGATAAATTAGAGGTTGACTTTGAGACTTGTCATCCTAATCCCATTTGTTGTGCTCTTCAAATTTCACATCATGACTTATAATGATCCTTTGAATGATTGGATCATATAAGCCATAGGCTTTTAACTCTTCGCTAACTCCGAATAAAATATATTTCAAGCTTGATTCTTATATTGTCAAGCACATGAACATGAGCTACGCAACCAAACACCCAAAAGTATGCTCCAAAAGGCTTGTAACCACTCCATGCCTATGAAGAAATGTTTTAATAGCTAATGTTGGACTGTGGTGGAGTGCATGCACAATCCAATTCATTGCTTATGGCCAAAATGGCTTTAGTATGCTCTTCTCAGTCAGCATACATCTCACAAGATTCATTATTGTTCTATTCTTGCACTCTGCAATACCGTTTCTTTAGGGACTATATGCTATTGCCATCTGTTGTTTAATACCATGATCTTTGTAAAATTGATTGAATTCAATCAAAGTAAACTCACCACCCTTGTCTGTTCTTAGACACTTAATTGGCATATTAGCGTCTTCTCAACATGACACTTGACTTGTTTAAAAATAGTAAAAGCTTTAGATTTTTCAACTAGGAAATAAATCCAAGTTTTTCTGCCCATGTCATCAATGAAACTAGTTAGATACCTCTTTTTATCGCTTGAAGTAGGCTTGATAAGGGTCGTGCAAGTCTGCATGCTCTATCTATAGCACAATAGTGGCTCTCTATGTAAACTCTTTTGGAAAAGGGTCTCTTTGTTGTTTGCCTACCAAGCATCTTCCACAAAAGGTTACAAGAGCTTTGAAATGAGGTAGCCTTCGCACCATATCCTTGTCTTGTAATGTTTTTAGTCCCCCAAAGCTCAAATGTCCGTACCTATGATACTAGAGTTGTGCTAAATCTTTTGTAAGAATAATGCAGCATGCTTCCTTCTCTTGCTATGGTTGTACTTATATGATGAACATTCTATCTACTGTCATAGATGTCTAAATGATGAGCCCTCTTTCTCGATGATAGATCTTACATGTTCCTTGTTGGATAATTACTGTAAGACCTTTTTCTTGCAGCTACCCCAAACTTAGCAGATTATTCTTAAGTATAGGTACATAAAACACCTCAGTATTTGTAAAATTCCATTGAACTGAAATTTGACACTTCCTTTCCCTTGTACCACCATAGTTGTGTTGTTACCTAATTTGATAAATTCATGGAATTCTTCATTGAGACAATGGAATAGCTTTTTCTTGCAGTTACCCCAAACTTAGAAGAGCTTTTTGTTGATATATGGTTAGTGCACCCTGAATCCAAAAACCATACATCACCTTTGCTAGCTTCTTCTACTTGGGACTTTAATAGAAATTCCTATCTAATTTCTATTTCAGTATAATTAGCCTTAGTCTCTTCTCCTTCTTCGGACATTCATACTGAAAATGGCCAAAATAATGATAGTGATAGCATTTGACTTTTGATTTATTAAAGTTGGATCTCCTTCTACCTCAGCCAGTTCCACGGGAACTAGAATGGTCTCATCCCTTGCCACTAAAGTTTCCTCATGACTCATCTTAAGTGCCTACTCTACAATATCTACATGCCCAAGCATGCATTGTTCATGAATCAGTAAGTTGCTTTATAGATCATTATTGGAGATGTTGTCAAGGTCTTTAGACTCTTCTATTAAGCAAACTGTGTAATCGAATTTAATTGTCATTGAACGAGGGTTCTTTTCAAAGACATCTACATATGCTACCTTTTCACCATGAATTCTCTTCTTATTTGCAATTGTCAAAGTGCGTGCAAAGTAATCCATGACAGACACCCCCACCTTCATGTGAAAAACCTGAGTGCTTGTAGTTGTGCTCATTTGACATGTGTAATTGGTATTTCTACTTCACTGAGTCCCAAATATCATAGGCAATGTCCTTGTTGAGTATGGTCTCGAGAATTGGACGATCTATTACCTAAAACAGGTAATTTTTTGCCTTTAAATCCTTCAGCTTCATATTTACAATGTGTTTGCATTGAGCTTCTATGAGTTCCTCACCCTTTGCTGCTCCTTGATCCACCAAACTTCAGTATTCCTTTGATCTTAGGAAGTTTTCCATAAGAATGGACCAATGATCATAGTGTCCATTGAATTTTGGAATAGCTAGTTGAACAAAGTTGTTATCCAATGCCATTGTGAAGTCTCCCGCTTCACCTCCTCTTATTGCCCATTTCTTAGAGCTTTGATACCAGAATGTTATCTCATGCAAAGTGTATGCAAATAAACTGGGAGAGTGTACTTGTATTATTCAATATCAGAAAGAGATTTATATAAGCTTTACATACGAACTACTTTAAGAAAGATAAGGAACCCATGTTTAAACACCCCTACAGACATGATAAATAACTAACTAATAGATAAAGCAAGACTAAGGTCCCTAAAACTAAGGTTTATTGGAAGCCAGTAACAACTACTTCAAAACCGAAGACTTCATGATCCTTAGTGCATATCATCACAATACCCTAACTTTATTACTAAACTTCAACATCAACTTAATCCATATTCAGAAAATTTTATTCAAATGTATTTAGAGATATTATTTTTTAGACCAATGTTTTATAAAAGTTTTTTTCTTCTTTAGCTTCTTAAATAATTTCAAAATTTTATTTTTCAATGACACAAAGAAAAATGAAATTTCATATGACACTATAATAAAATACAATATCTACAAAAATAATTAACTTGCATTATTAGCTAGCCTTTTGTCTCACCTAATATAGCAACCCTAAACACTAAATTAGGTCATAATCACAATTTTTTATGAAGAGATTATTATATTTAGATATCTTTAGATATATTAATTGCTAAAATAGTGTTATATGAGATTTTTTTTTAATTTTTAAAATAGTACTTTATAATTGGGCAAAAAAAATTTTAAATATTTTTAAATTACGATACTCTAAAAAGCAAGAAAAATGCTAATAATTAACTCAATTTTTAAATACACATAATCTATCTAAAATAGTTATACTCATCAAACTCTACTTTTATGGGATATTTCTACCAAAAAATTTCTCCATAATGACACCGACATTATGACTAGGGTTTGTGCCTCTCACTTAATGGCCTATGCGATAGAACTTGGAAGGTCAAATAACAATGATAAATGGCCTAACTTATGGACTAATTGGCCACCTAATACACGTTTAGTAATTTGAATACAGCGAGTAAGATGAAGAGTCTATAAATTTAAAATGAAAGAAAAAAATAATACGATACATGTGGCAAATTTCCTCATCACAAAATAGAGAATTAGGCATCTAGGGCAAAGTCTTGCCAAGAATTAGAGGAAAAGATTGAGCTTCCCGCACCTCACCATATATTTAACATATGGTGTATTTTAGGGTGATTTTATGGTTTCAAATTTGATAGATGTGTTGCTTGCTTAGACATGTTTGATCATGATAATGATAATTTTTCAAAGAGCAATAATTGGTAACATCTATGCATATTTGAATGGAGAAAGAATGATAATTAATATTACAAATTATTTATAAACTTAAATTTTAATTGTCCATCAACCGAAATCATGGCAAAAAAAATGTAAAATATTAGAATAATTAGTTAATCGGTTGATTTTTTTATTTGAGTAAATTACATAGACACTCTTATAAAATATCCGTACTCAGTTCTCTTAAGTTGCAACAATAAGATTTTCTCTTTTAACTTGCATCTTTTTCTCTTCTTTCTCCAACTCTCTCATTCATCATTAATTATTTTTTTCTTTATTGTCATGGGTTTTGCAGAGATAGATAATAGGGTTGAATAGCAGAGGACAGTCGCAATAATTATATTTTTTATTATTTTTTATTTCTTGCTAATATTTTTGTATATTTACCATTTTTCATGCTTCTCTTGCACATTATGCTTTTGGGTGAGTTCCTAAATATTCTTAATGCTTTTGATTTTTTCTGACTAATACCTCTGTATTTTTTGTTTTCTACTAACGAAGGAATTCATATATCCCTGAAAGTATATTACATTATATAGTAAGGTATTATAACTTGCTATGTCAAAATTAGACTGAAGGGTAAGGAAACTTGCTCATCTTATTGAAATAGGACTTGGTAAAATGTAATTCTATTATTATTTTTTCTATCCTATCAAACTTTAATTGAGATTTCTAGATTATTTCTATTTCTATAGAAGGAGTACTTTGGTGAAAATGTTGCATATCATAACATCAACTGAATCATTTGTTAAGTTAAGGTTAAAATTTTTTATTCTCTGCTCTTTGAGATAGAAGATGACACATGTTTATATTTTTACATGTAGCACTCATTATTTTTATTTCTGCATAAATGTTTACATTATGATATCATATAATTCTACCTTTCTTGATTGACACATGCTCATTGTCACAACGTGACGACCGGTGAAAAGCCATCATTTTACGACTTTAGGGTGCGTAAGGGAAAACGCAGAGAAAAATGGGAGTCACCACCAATTAATTAGAAGGATAATTGGGATCTTAAAAAAGAAAGAAAAACTGGCCTTTGGAACCAGATGAAGGGTTCGGGAATCTAATTACGTGTAGGGAAGGTGTTAGGTACCCCACAATGTCCATCCCTAAGGATGGTTACCCTAAATTGTTTGTGCTTTAAAATTTTGATGTATTTTAATTACCCATTTATTAATATAATAATAATGGACAAAGATGAAAAAAGAAATAATTAGATCTGCCTTACCAAGTAAGTGCCTACGTACCTGAAAAGAGATTAAGGTCAACGTAGTTCAGAATTAATTAAACTAGTTAAGCAAAAAGATGTTATGACATTTAGGGGAAATTAAATTTACACTTAAAGTCCAGACAACGAACTATGACATTTGAGAGAATATGCCTCTATTAAATGTTTGTGAAAGTTGAGACTTTGGGAAAATAAAATTTCACTGAAAGCCTATGAAAATTAAGACATTGGGAAGGATAACCTCCACTGAATGCCTATGGAAATTAGAACTTTGGAGAACATAAACTTCTGCTAAAAGTTCCTTAAGTCACTGGGGTAAAAACAATAATTTATGAAAATATTGAGTCAAAAATGAGATTTGTAAAAGTAATAGGGAAAAAGTGAAAATTGTGAAGGAAGTGGCGATAAAACACAATTACTAAAAACTAGGGTGGCTAAAATGCAATTAATAAAAGTAATGAGGCATAAATGAAATTACTGACAAATTAGGGGTCAAAATGTAATTCTTGAAAATGTAGGGGTTAAAATGTAATTACTAAAAAATTAGGGTCAAAGTGATATTTTTTTTTTGGAAATGTGGAATTTAGAAAGCAGATTAATTATGCTCCCAACTCTTTAATTAATCCATTAAAGTTATGCGAGAAGTAATGGGCTTTGAACCCCTTTTGTAAAAATTTAAATGGGCCATTTTATCCAATTAAGACAGAAATGAGTCTAGAACCCCGTTGGACCAATGGGGCCCTTGGAACCCCTTTTTAATAATTTACAAGGAAAGGATTTGAGCCTTGGACCCCATTTTTTTTATGAAAATAATTTCTTTAAGCCTTTGAAGTCCTTTGGACTAATTGGGTCCTTGAAGCCTAAACACTCAATCTTCATAACCATTTATTATATTTTTGTTCATTTTGAAATTTTCCTAAAATCTATCAAAATATATCCTTTTAACCAAATGATTTTTTATTTGTTCTATTTGATTGTTATTCATTTGCTAAGACATAAAATAACACCCTTATACAATACTAAATATGACCATAACAATACAAATGAGGCAGTAGGGATCCCTATTATAGGGAATAGCCAACATTATAAACCCAATAGTGTGCAACCCCACTTAAGACAATAGAACCAGGAACAAAATAGGCTTAAATCTAAACAGCAACAAAACACTGGAGAAGTATACTATATAGGAACTCTACAAGGTGCTATAGTTATGATCCAATCAATAACTAAACATTACAGTAAGAATAAATATCAAGAGGAAACCAAATTAATATACAAATCACCATATTAGATGCATGACATAAATGACATGTTCTAAGAATCATAACAATCCTCTTATTAAATATAACATGACAACCTAATTCATTTAATCGCTTAATGGAGCAACACTTACTTTATTCCTGACATCAAAAGAGAACTCAGTAGGACAAGTTTAAAAAGAAACCGAAGATCACCTACCCACAAATGCTGAAAGTTAGTAATGTACCAGTTTATGACATACATTAACAATACTCCTTTTATCATAGGCTAATAACCATCAAAATGGAATCACAGTATCTGCTAACTACCCTCTCAATCATCATTAATAAGATGATTCCCTTTTATGTTAAACAGAAGCTAGGAGAATACCCGGAAATTGAAATCCAAGAATCAATATACCATTGCTTAATGGAAACCATCTATTTCAACATCACATAATGGACAAAACAATTTTTAAATAGTTATTGAACATATGAAATTGAAACGTTTGATAACTAATAGCAATCAAATTCTGAGCCTAACAGAATCCTGTTATTCCTACCATCAAATTCATTCCAGCTAACCTTAGAATAAGAAAGTGATGAAATCACCTTTACCTTTTATGAAATTCCCTTCTTCCCTCAATTTATCCAATCTTTGATTTCTGTTTCTTCACCTTGATTCAACCTCTAATTTTGTGATCTAGTTCGCAATCTCTTTCAATTTTGTGCTTCTCCTCCCTTGTTTTGTTGAGTTCCCCCTTTTTGCTTTCGGCTTCATCCTTCTTTATAGTCCACGAACCCCGCTGTTTTCGTGCCTCATGCAATGCTGTGAAGAGAAGATGGTTCAAGGAGCTGGCGTGCCGTGCTATGGTGGGCCGCGTGGAAGAATGGGTTTTAACGGGAGAGTGGGTATAAGGGGATATGGTAGTGATTTTTGTTCCAGATGGTTGCGCGGGATGGTCGAGTGAGCCAAGTATGGATGATTGCAGAGAGGGATGGAGGAAGAGACCTTACGGGGAGATGGAATTTTTGCAGAGAGATGGGGGTGATTGATGGGGCAAGATCGGAGTTGTGTAAGGGATGAAGCCACAGAGAAGGTGGCATGCTGAAGATGTAGAAGGGACCTGGTAAATTGGAGAGGACGAAGCTTGGAAGGGAAGGATTACAAAGTGATGAGGGAGAAGGGAAAGTACCAGGGTGTAGAGAAAACGTGTGTGCAGAGGTTGCGTGGAAAAGGAACCTTGCAGAGTGAGTATTGTTTTCAGGGGATGGGTATAGTGCAGAGGGGATAAGAGAGTTTGGTTGGGGCAGTGAGTTAGGGTAAGGTGGACCGATTGGAGCTAGGTTAATGGGTCTGGACCATTAATAATGGGTTAGGCTTGTGTTAGTGAGTTGGGTTGGGCTGAAAATTGAGTTAATAGATTTTTAGAAAAAATGAAGAATTAGGTTGTGATGGTGAGAATTTAATTGGATTAAAATTGGGTTAACTAGAGATAAAATAAATACTAAAAGTAGATAAATAAATAAACTAAAAATAGTAAAATAGTGGGACAAAAATAGGTGTTTACACTCATATTTAATGTAAATTATAATATGGGAAACACTCCCCTACAGCCATAATTTTGTGGCTGTAGGGGAGTTTTAAAATTTTTTTTAAAATTTTTTATTTTATAAAATTAATTAATTATATGTTTATATGATGTATTTTTATTAAAATTTTTTGAG
>JASKGM010006960.1:0-10499 GCA_034509205.1 Ceratonia siliqua
ATGGCAGAACTATAATGTAATGAAGCTTTTATATGCAGAAATTTGTACCTATCAATGGCATTATATTTGTGCTTCCAGCAGTGACCAATAAAGAAGTAGCAGAAATAAGTTTAAAGATACATCTCCAATGCATATCAATATAGAAGTTGGATTATGAGCATTAAAGAGATGAGTTCCCACTTTTTGTATTGTATGACAGCAATGTAAGCTGTAAATGATAGAATACATTCTTATACTGTATTGTAAATGACAGTTTTCACTTTTTGTACTATATGACAATAATGTCACTTGTTAATGACAAAATACACTATTGTACTATATTGTAAATGACAAGTTTGTACTGTATGACAGCAATGTAAGCTGTAAATGACAGAAGACACTCTTCTACTATATTGTAAATGATAATTTCCACTATTTGTACTATATGACAGGAATGTAGCTGTAAATGACAGAAGACACTCTTCTACTATATTGTAAATGACAGTTTCCACTATTTGTACTGTATGACAGGAATGTAAGCTGTAAATGACAGAAGACACTCTTGTAATGTGAATGATGTTATATTAACTTTGTACATAAATAGACATGAAAATGTCATTAACTGCGTAATGTAGTATAACCAAACCAACTAAGTACATAAAAATTCAAACTCAATGCAATGGTATCCCTAAATACATTAAGTTTCCAACTAAACACAGTTAATTTTCTTCATATATGGGAAGTATCAGTTGGTGAAGTCTGTGATTGATTAGTTTCACACGCAGGTCTGCTTCTTCTAATAGTTAGCTTTGCTCTTTTCAAATTACCAGCTCGTGTACTCTGCATAAATTCAAACAAAAAAATAAGAGTCAGTAATTGAAGTTAGTGTTCATATACTGTTAATTATCATTTAACAACCACATAAATATAAATACCCCAGTAGAATCTCCTTGAGTGCCAACATTACCAAAGATGTTCCCTTGAGTGCCAACATTACCAGCACGTGTACCCTGCATAAATTCAAACAAAAAAGTAAGAGGTTATGATCTCATATCAAGTAGTGGTCACATAGTGTTAATTATCAGTTAAGAACCACATAAATATACATACCTCAGTAGCATCACCTTGAGTTCCAACATTACTAGAGGCACCCCCTTGAGTGCCAACATTAGTGTCACGCCCCATCCTAGGCACGTAACCGGCGTAGGAAACCACCAACAAGAGGGCATCCTACAAGCCTTCAAATGTACATATGCTTTAACAATGATGGTACAACACCAATGGAAGACCTTTACTAACACCAGACCATGTACAATCTTAACCAACTGTTCCAGACCTTGGCTGTTGCTCCATTCGTCACCCAGGAAAACCTACAGTAGATACTGGAGAAAAATAAGAGAGGGGTGAGCCATAAACTCAGTGAGATGGAAAACCTCTACTTGAGAGTACAAGTTTGAAAATAAAATAATACACACTCGTAGATTATTATAAAAAAAAAAACTCTTTAGTATAGAAAATTTTCTCGGTATAAGAATAATTCACCGAAATACCAATATATCCAATAGGATGGATCCATTGCTTCTTCACAAGAAAAACTCTCACACTTACATATATCATACACTGCACTGAAACAATTTGCTTGTCAGAGACAGCATTTCGATCACTGAGGTATAGATCCAGAGTAATCTCACGGATAATAGTATATTAGAGTATGGTCCATGGACAGTCACTGAGACTAGGTGCACCTAGGGTTTCTCTATGGAAGTAGCTAAGGATCCACCCAAAAGCAATGTTCACACATCACACAAATTCCATCACCTTTGTAAAACTATCCATGAAAGTAAATCAGTACTTCGTAGTTCAAAAGGAATCATAACTATAGCAATAAGAACAATAAAACCATAAGTTTAAAAATTAAAAGAACTTCATTAAAGATCAATGTAAATCAGTTATCATAAACACAATAAGTGATAAATGTGTATATATAGAAAATTCTTGTAACCAAAGATAGAGAATTTCCACTCACCTTGCCGTTTGAAGATTTAGCACATCATACCACTATGCAAGATTGTCTTTCAACTTAAAAGCAAGAAGCTTAAGAATAATTGTCACATTGACATTACACTTTGCTTCCCTTTCATCTTTTTGGAGGAGAAAACCTAAACAAATTCTTTACCTCTTTAATCAAATACTCTAAGAAACATTTTTATTAACTTAATTTAAGCTTTAGCTTGGAGAAATATCAACTTGGACCCAAAATGGATATAATATCTATCATGACCTTACAAAACCATCGAGCAGTTCCCTAAAACTTTAATTTGGAACACATCTAGATTGGAATCCTATCGCCAAAAGACATCCTTAGGTGGGATTAGAAACCCAATTTTTCAATTTGAGCAATGGGAATTAAATTCTCATTTTATCATCACTTAGCAAAACTAGAGTTTTAGAAAATAAAGGAACCAAGTTCAACAATCAATCTGACTAGAAAATAACCATGATTCAAAAACAAAATTTACTTTCTTGCATATTTAAAAAATATAGAGATTTAAAAAAACAAACTAAATTCAAAACACTTAATAAATTAAGCACAACTGTCAACTATAGATACAATTTATAAGGGATAACCCAAGTGCCTTAGAGGAGAGAAATCCCATGCAACTAATTTGAGAGTCAAAGGACCCTTAAAAGAATATTACTCCATCCCATTCTTTTAGTCACATTCCTATTTCTCATTTAAAGTTATCCTATTAGAATTTCAACTCAAAATTAGTACCTCAAGTTGAAAGTATCTCAACTTAGAAATCATTACCTATTTTATTATTTTCATATCTCTAACTCATATTATAATATAGGACCAAGCCATTATGATGCATAAGAAAATTAAAGAAGGAAGCTTACTGTTTGTCCTTTCCGAATCTGCTATAAAGCTACAGAAAAAGTGGCTAAGAACTGTAGAAATTCCCGGCTAAGAATGAGACGTATGAAAGAACTAAGCAAGAAGGGGTCCTTGGAGAAACGAAAGCTGATAAGAGTTAGAGAAGAGGAAATTTTCTAAAAATAGAGCATGCTTTACTATCTGAGGGTGAGCTGAAAATCTATTGGAAAGGAAATATATATTGGTTGGGAAAAAGCAAAACAGAAATTTTTGGAAAGGGAAAGAGAAATCTTGATAAAAGTTAGATGAAAATCTCTATGTCATGGTGATAAGGAGGGCCACGTAAATACCCTAAACAAAATCTGTAATTCTACCTAAAGTCACGTGGACAAGATAATACCAACTAGCTTCTAACTCTATCTGGAACAATTCTGGGAACAGTGGAAAGTTTCTCAAAAGAGTTAATATATTTAAAAAGAATCATCATAAATAAGAAGGTGCCAATCCGTAGGAATTTAGTTTAAATAATTGGGCATTCCAAGTTGGCTTTTGTAGATGCAATTATGTTTGTCTTTCCTTACAATTTCTCACTATTTGTCTTTTGTCTTTCTTTTTTTTTCTAGGATTTAAAATTTTGCAAAGAAATTTTATTTTTTTATTTTATTACATTAAAGAATATTTCTTTTGGGTTAAACTAAAGATTGAGGATAAAATTGGTGGCATTACACATAAAAATACTTTGAAGGCATTATTATTAGTTATTTATTATTATTATTATTTTTTTCCTCCAAAATTTCATTAATAAATTAACATAGGTAAAAGGGGCATTGCATTTCTTTGATTGCACAATAGTTAGAAATGACTTCCTTTTCACTATAGAAGCATTGAGGCTATGACTTGTATTTTTGGATGGCTTCATGATTATATTATGTCTCTTCCATCGAAACAAATAAACATTATCTCTTCCCTTATACGTAATACCCACATCAAATTGCCAAGGTCTTCCCAATAATACATGTGTAGCGTCCACTCTATCACGTCACAAATGATCACATCTTTATAATGTTTCCCAATGGAAATAGGAACTTTACAAACCTTTTCCACCCTCTCACTTGGTTCCTTCCTTACCTAACTAATCATGTATGGTGATGGGTGTGGTTCAGTGGGTAAATTCAAGTGATCAACTAACTTTCTGGATATAAAATTATCACAACTTCTAGTATCTACTACTATATTGCATACCTCTCCTCCAATACAGCACAAGGATTAAAAATATTATATCTTTGGGAAGTTTTTCCTCAGGTTTAAGAACACTGAACCCGATGCACAATTAAGTTGACTCTTTCACCTTCATAATCTTCCCCTCTAGCAACTTGATATACTTTATCTTCATATTCTAAATGTCCTCATTTTTCTTCATTATCTTCTTCTCCTTCATGCTCCACCTAATTGACAGACTTCTTGGAAGGACACTCATTGGATTTATGCTCTAATTGCCCTCATATATAACATGTCATAGTGGTCAGTTTGACACAAGGGTTGAAAATCTTGGAAGCTCCTTCATTGAAGAGCTTGCTGACTTGTTTCCCTTTACCACTGCCACCATCACTAGCTCCCCTAGAAATATCTATAGTTTTAGGAAAAGGTTTGAAGGCATTAAATTCTGGTGCCTTACACTTTTCAGCATTAGAAGTACTCTCACTTCACCTTTTTTAAAATATGTTTGTATATTTTTCATATGTCCCATCAATTCAGCTTTCATAGCCATATTACAGGCTTCATCCACACTCTATATAGTTTGGAGGTTAAGTTTTTCTCTAATTTCTTCTATTAACCCTTCTACATATCTTGCTACTCTCTGGGCTTTACTTTCATTTAGATTATTATGAAGGAACAATTTATTAAATTCAACAGTATATTCCATTATTGATTTATTACTTTGATGACACCCTTGGTATAGGTGAAACAAATGCTGCTAATAATCAGAAGGTAAAAATCTTCACATCAAATTCTGTTTAATCTTTATCTAGCTTCTAATGGGTGCTTTTCCTTCTCTCATTCTTTCATGTTGCAATTGATCCCACCATAAAGCATCTCCACTTTTAAATTTGAAGGCTACTCATTTCACCATTTTCTCTTCTAGGACTTCCATAACTTCAAAAAATTTCTCCACTTCAAATAACCAATCTAAAAATTCTTCAATGTATAAATTACCATTAAAGGAAGGAATATTAGCCTTAATCTTGTAATCTTGTAATCTCCTTTGATGCTAAAAACCTCTGTTGTTTTGTCTTCCTCTGGTACAAATTTCTTAGTGCCCAAGAATTTCATTTTCAACTTCATAATCACTTTACCAACGTATTTACCACCTTCGTTTTGATCTCTACATCTCTCTCCAGCAAATAATGGTTGAATACGAACTGGGTATGCCTCTGGTTCATGCTATTGCACATGCATAAACATCACGCTGCTCACGAACAGACTCCTCTAAGTGCTCACCGGTGGCAACCTGACCTCTTCCAGCTCCAACGGTTGTCTGCCAGCATCACACAAATTTTTGCAAGATGGGTTGTTGTGGATCGACAATGTTCTTCCACCGCAACTCAGATATCATGTTCCCTTTGTGATCCATCGTTGGATCCACTTCCTCTTCCATTGTGTGCTATCAAGCCAGGAGAAACATTGCTCTAATACGTACCACCTGACACAATAAGAAACGAAGATTTGGCAGAAAATCTTGAAAACCCAAGAAATTCATATTCAAGTTACTATAGATGAATAGTAACTCATGAGAACAGAGCAATGGGCTATAGATAACAAAAATCTTATATATTGTAAAAACTGCCTTACAGAAATTCACACCAACTAGAAAATAGAAATGTTCCCAAACAGAAGTTACAAACTTGCCCCTAACACATGATAAGTTTTACCAAAATAGAAATACAACACAGAAACATGGTCAACACACTTTAAAAGACACAACATAACACTTAACAAATAGAGTAAATAACATAATTCAACCAACATCATTCATTTCTTTGACTTCTTGACACTATCTAGCTTGGAATAAGGTAATGCATCTTACATCGGTGATGATGGCGATATGTAACAGGATCAACTTGCACGAGCATGATGAGCAAGTGGGAATGTGCACATAAGGGCTGTGTATGATGTGATGTCGAGGTGCTCGTGTGCAGTGTGATGTGGCTATGGTGAAGAATCGTGGGAAGCTTCAAGAATATGTAGGAAGCTTCGAGAATATGTGTGAAGAACCATGGGCTAGATCAGGTAGGGATATTGGGCTACTGGTTGCTTGTTTGGGTGGTAGGCTAAGAGATTGAAAATAGAAGGAAGTGGATTGGGCTCAAAAGGGGGTTGTAATCCAAGAGAAAAAAAGAAAGAAAAGGGATCTTTTGTGTTTTGGTTGTCACTTCTTTCATTTTTCATTTTTTTTCATTTTATTTTTTCCTACTATTATTATTATTTTGAATTTTTTATGTTTCTTTTCCATTTTTATGTTTTTTTATTTTTCCTGTGTGTGTGTATGTATATATATTTTAAAAAAACAAGGACTAGACAAAATACAATGTTTATAGTCATGCTAATGGACCAGGTTATGGGTTATTTTGGGTGGATTGGGCTAATGAAGTAGGCTGAAGCAGAAAGAAAAACTACACAAGAAAGGAGAGGGAGAAGAAAGTGAGCAAGAATTTTAATTTTGAGTTAACATAAGGTTTGGTCCTTATAGTTTTAGTCAATTATCAATTTGGTCAATGTAGTTTAATTTCGATCAATTAAGTTATTATAGTTTCGATTCTTGTTAATTTGGTCTTTGTCACAAAATAATCAGTTAACACCATTAAATGATTGTCTAACATGAAAACTTAAATATCTACGTGACAATCATATGTGACATAATTTTCACATAACATTGCCACGTGACAATTAATTCAGAATTTGTTTCCATATTTCTCATCAGTCAATGGATTGGGAGCCAAATGTCAACTTTTTACTTACAGTGTTAGCTACTGTTCATCATCCTCCCTTGCTGGTGCTCGACAATCGTCTCTCCCCTCGCTGTTTCCATTCTTCGAGTGAACATTTTTTAGGCATGACAATGGATAATAAATAATTCCTTAGAGGCTGACTATTGCTAAATTAGATCACCTACTTCCCCTGTGAACTTTTTGGAATTGATATTCTATAATCTTTCCATAAGAACTGAAATGCTCTTACAAAGAGAAAGAGAGAGAGAGAAATAAAAAGTATCACATGCCATCATAATTAAGAATTGGAACTATAGTCTACCTGACATCGATATGTTAATGCCTTTTTTATTATTTGTTAATTTTAATCCTTGTAAAATGAAAGAATCAGTTTCTTTATTCTACAAGACAAAGCTATAAGGTTGTTTCTTCTGTATGTTTCCCGAACCCCTCTTCACCTTTCATAAAAACAAAATTACTAATATGCATAATAAAATTAGAAAAGGGAGGATAAAACAGAGTCATAGAACACTTAGGGGGCGTTTGGTACCAGGATTCTTTCAACTTTTCTAGGAATCACTAGTCAGGAATCTTAGTTTCTGATGTTTGGTACAAGGATTAAAAAAAATTTCCTAAGAAACCAGGATTCCCGTGAGTACTTTTTAAGCAAGTTTTCCATCAAAAATTTCCCATGTAAAGGGTGGTAGTCTTAGATTCCTGCCACATGGAAAAATTTTGGGTCATGCAAATGACCATTTTACCCTCCCTCACAACCCATCATACCACAAGTACTCTAAACCCAAACTCTAAACCCTAAACCCCCAAACCCCAAATCTTAAGACTCAAACCCCAAGCCCTCAAATCCCAAATCCCTAAACCCTAATTCTCTACCTCCCAAACCCCAAACCTCAAAACCAAAACCCTCAAATCCCAAATTCCTAAACCCTAATTATCTAACTCCCAAACCCCAAATTCCCAAATTTTAAAACCCATCCCCAACACCAATCCCTAAACCCCTATCCCCAAACTCCAAACTCTAAACCTTAAACTTCAAACCCCAAATCACCAACCCCAACCATCAACCCTTATTTTTCTTTAAAATATAAGTTTCTTGCAATTTATATATATGGATATATTTGTAAAAATTACCTAGACTCCCAAGAAAATAACTTTTGAACCAAAAGGAAAAATGTCTATCATTCCCAGGAATCTACGAGACCAATCAAACACAATTTTTGCATTCCTGGAAATAAGATTCCTAGGAACCATGACTTCCAGAATCATGTTTCCTAAGAGAAAAATTTTTTTCTATACCAAACGCCCCCTTAGTTAATTGTAGGAGTATAGCACGAGATGGCGAGTCGAACCAATTCAACCCAGGAGCCACAAGTTCCATATACCCAATATTGAGATTCTTTCACAACTCCTATACATTTACATAATAATCAATGGTTGCACAATTGTCTTTTCATCAACGTTCCCTAATAACTGATGTCCACTCTATAACATGAAATCAACTATGCTTATGTTTGTGTCTATATTATAAACATCTCAAATATTTTTTGTCGTTCATCTAAATGGATTACATGGAAATATCCCTGTTTTGGAGATGAAGAATGGAAACAGCAAAGGGGGAGACGACTGTCGAGCACCAGAGAAGGATGATGAACAGTAGACAATATATCATAAGCAAACGTTGTTGTTTGGCTCCAAATGCATTGTTAGATGGAAAATATGGAAACAATTATTGAATTGGTTGCGACATGCCAATTTGAAAATTATGATACATAAAATTGTCTAGTAAATATTTAAGTTATCGGGTTAAATAATTATTAAAGGTATTAATTGATGATTTAATGATAATAATTAAATTAATTAAGAACAAAAATTATAAGGACTTAATTGATTAAAATTAAACTGTAAGAATTAAATTAATAATTAACTGAAACTATAAGGACCAAATCTGTCACGGCCCAACTTCAGGCACGTGACCGGCGTGAAGACTACCGTAAAGCAGCCCTCACAAGCCTGATAGACAACAGAATAAATCACGACAATAACTAATAATAAAATATCACAATTTTCCAACTATAGACCAAAATCATTTTTATAGAAATTTGGACAGAGTCTCCCCTGAAAACTGAGGACTTCCAGGGGTACAACAGTACACAATCAGCAGTGGATAAGCCCACTTCAACATCCAAGGGCCTCAGTGGCCACCACAAAACAGTTAATAGTGCACATACAACTAACTTTCCATGCATAACACTATCTATATATGCAAAAACATCTAACCATCCACAAGCCAGCCATAAAGTACTCTATTGCTCCATTATCCCTTCTAGAGTTAACCCACCAGTATTTCAATGGCAGGTTCCTAAGATTCTGGACGAATTAAAGATGAGGGCTCTACAACGCTATCTGAAAAAGTGAAATTTAAATAGAATGAGTCTACAGACTCAGTGAGTAGAATAAACCCCACAATTTATTAGTGAAAATAATTTACAAATTGATGAGAACACAATAAAGTAGAAGTTCAAAACTCTTTAAGAATGAATAAATAAATAAAGGTTTAGTCATTGGACGGATCCATTGCCGCTTCACAAGAGAAACTCTCACATTCACATATATCATACACTGTTCGGCTATCAGAGATAGCATTCAATTCACTGTATAGATCCGGAGTAATCTCACGGATACCACTGTATCAGAATATAGTCCATGGACAATCACTTTTACTAGGTGCACCTAGGGTTTCTCTCTGTGAGAAGCTAAAGGATCCATCAAAAACATCCTGAATTTCATAATTCATAGTACTTTAAATGATAGCATATAAGAAAAGAGAACAACTCCATAAACTGTATCAATGTTCACAATTCACAATATACAATAAAATAAATCTTAGGTAATGCCCCATCACTCCATGGGTTCACAATATTTTACTGTAAGACTTGAATTTCAATATGAGTGCTGGAAAAATGATATTACTGTATATCCAGCATATATAGAATTTAACACCAAAGTAAAATAAAAATGACATTAGCAAACCATATTTTGGTATACAAAAGTTTTACTTGAAACAAAGGGGCATACCTCTCTAATGTTTCAAATCAAATTTTGAACAACAAGGAAAGGTGGGAAAAATTCTACTCACCAATTAGAGATTTAAACCATCTACCCACACTAGCACAAATTGTCTTAATTTTTTGGAGGTTCTTCTTGGGCAAATCTTACACGAATTTCTTGAATCTCCTCCCAGCTCTAATCTTTGTTGCAAAAACCATGAAATTCCAAGCAATTAATCAATTTAATTAAATGTTTGTTTTCTCAAGGTTTTGTTAGGGTCACCAAAAAGTACCTATTAGTAGCTTTAAGATTCAATAGAAGCTCAATCACTATACGGGACCAAGAAGGCCAGCAATAACTCTACCAAGTGATCAATTACACTTCACGGACAAGAATCCCTCTATTACACAGACCGGACAGCACACAGCAGTTAGAAGCCGAAGTAGCAAGATAAAACTCGAAAAAAACAGGGCACTAAAATGAATACCAGCACAAAACAGAGTGTAGCGCAATAGCGGCCCGAGTAGAAGAAATTTTAACGTTATATTGGGTTCCTAGACTTTTCTGGAAAGCACAAGAAAATAATCTCC
>JASKGM010006961.1:0-10499 GCA_034509205.1 Ceratonia siliqua
TTGTATGAAATTTTATAATATTTTATTTTTTATAATTTTTCATGTACTGGCCCGTTAAGGCTCGTTTAACCCTGTAATCCTGTAGAGTTAGGGTTGGGTTAGATTTTTGAAACCCTTTTAGTAAAAAGGTTTTTTTGACCTGACTCGTTAAAGGCAGGCCCTTGACGGACTGGGTTGACCCTTTTTAACACCCATAATAGCCATATCCTTTATAGTAGTTGCTATCCTATATCTTATTTCAGCTATTTTTTTATAATTTATATTTTAAAAAACAAGTTAAAAAAACACAAAAAATTTTAGAAGACAAGTGTTCAAAAATAAATAAAAAATAAAAAACAAAGAAAAGGTAAATTGTTTTTTTTAAAAAGAATAAAAAAAAAGATTCAAACATAAAAAGTATAAAATATGAAAACACCCTAGGGGTAGCACTACCCCAGATATATGATTGAAACCGCCTTTATATGAATTTGTATTAGTTAAATTCCAAATGCACGGATTTCAGTTAGATAAATTATGATCATCAGTGCGTACTAGATGGATATAATCTTTCAGCACTTTTAAAAAACAAGGCATTTCGAAATATGTAAAAAAAACAGTTGAATCTTTATCGTCCAACACATGAACAACTAAGATATGAATAGGACCTGTGCACTTAGATTCGGATCCAAATCCATTTTGAATATATAAACTCAGCCAATAAAAAAAAATGTTAAAGAATATGAGAAGAAGCAGACACCTTGGTTAACTGCAATCACCTCTTCATTGCCTATAATGTGCTTTATATCATCTTTCAGGTTCTTTAAATCGTTACCTAGAATTAGGGGAGCCTGCATTGCAGTAGCATAATGGTTTAATTTGTGAGCAAACAATTTTAAATATTTTTTACTAATTTAAAATATTCTTGTCGTATAAATAAATTTAAAAAAAGTGACATGTACCATACCTTTGAAAGGGCCCACAAACTAAAGTGGACTTTGTATTCTTCATTCGTCATTCCTCCATTTCCCACTTCAAGCATGTCAGGATCTGTAAATTGAGGAACACAACTAGAGACAAATCAGAAATTGTATGTGCTTCTAACGGACCGGGATTGGGATTGATTGTACGGAATTCATTTAGATTTTGGTTGTCTAAATTTGTATTGGACAGTTAGAATTTAATTAATTTTTTTAAATTTTTTTGTGTTGTATATTTTTCAAGGCAAAACCTTTTTAAAAAAAAATTTAAACAAATTTAAATCATTCAGAACAAACTGAATGGTCCAAATATGTTGAATTAGATTCGGTGAAGTCAGTCCTTGACTTCACCGGATCCAAATGGGCTTCTAACTCCTCTTGTATAGTATTTTGAGAAAAAAATATGAAAATATAATAATACTATATTAGAAAAGAAATATACACGATACATTAAACTTTATATTTTTAATTTCTTTAATAGAACGTGAAAATAAATTCCATAGTAGAGCCGTATGCAATAAGTAAAAGATGCTTGTACGAATGTTCAATTTTATAGGTTTTTTTATTATTCTTTATTTTTATTTATTATATTATGAAAAATTATATAATACTCTTTAAGATAGTGTTACAACTTGAGGAAAGAGTGATCCCACCCATGAGGCCCATAAGATGTTTACACCCCTCTCTTTAGGTTGTAGCGCTTCTCTAAAAATAACATAGAACACGTCATATATTATATCAGAGTAATGATCTATCTTAGTTTTTATTATCATGCACAAGCAACATTTTTCCCAAAATCGGAACAATTACTAAAAATGTAAGAAACTATCACAAGAACTTATATACAAAGAACGGGCAAACCTTTATGGGTTGTATCCAAAGAAATGGGTGTTTTTATGTCAACAATAGAAGCCCAAGCTCATAGAATTATCATTTTATTTAAAATTATTAAAAATATATATATTTAGAATGCTTAAGTTTTTGGGAGTTTTATTATTTTTAAAACTGAAGGTTGTAAGTTCAAGGCCAGTAAGAATTAAATATATCCAAAATTGTGGTTTGATACATTGTGTTTTTTTGTTGTGAAGATAAAATAATTGAAATGTAAGTAAGTGTAGGCAAAGAAGCAATGTTGATTAAAGGGCATATAGAAAGATCCTAACCATTCCATCCTCCAGGGCCAGCATAGTCAGCAAACTGTTCATTAATGTCTGCCCTAGAGATCATCCTGTCAAATAATAATAATAATAATAATAAAAATAAAAGAGACAGAATTTTGTTTCTTTGTTTGTTTTTTGTTTTTTTGCTAACCTGTCCCAGCCGTCACTGATGTCATTGCTAGTTCTCCAGCTGTTTCCTATTTTAGGAGCCCATAGAGCAGGCTTCATATCTCCCCTAATAATAATATTATTATTATTATTCAGAAAGATATTTTACTAAATATTAAAATAATTTGAAATTAAGAAACTGAATACCATTACCATTCACATAATGAAAAGTAGATTGGACGGCCTGTGTTCAATAGAGCTTTGGACATAACAGGGAATCTGCAACAAATACATTAATACTTGTCCATATAATTCTACTCAAATTATTTATATAAGAAAATAGATATTATTAAACAACCTAACAGTTGGATTTGATCCGTCATGATTGCAATTATCATACTTGAGATAATCAACGCCCTGCACCAAACAAAATCAGTTTAAGTTAGGGGATGTTTGAATAGCTGATACAGAAGAGAAAGGCTCTTTTTTTTTAATAAATATTTTTAAAAATATGTTAATTATTTATTATTATATAACTATTTTCTAAAGTATTAAAAAATTAAATCTTCATAATAAATAAAGCTTAAATATAGTTTTAATCCTCTAATATTATTCAAATTTCAATTTGATCATTGTTTTAATTTAAACAATTTTATTTTTATATATTTTAAATAGTTTTAATTAAGTTTCTCTGCGATATTTTCAGTCATTTATAAACAAAAATAATAATGATATTGTAATTAATTAGCTTATAAGAATTCTTTATTATTGTTCATATAAAGTAATTATTTAATAAATTATAAAATAAAATCATGTTAAAAAATATTAAAAAAAAATCACATATATCTAACATGATTTTATTTATTTTTTATCAAATAATTACTCCATATGAAAACTCATACCCATGATGCAAAGGTCTTAGCATCTTGTTCCTCATGACCAAGTGAGCCAGGCATCTCATTCCCGCAAGTGAAATACCTGCAAATTTCAAACCGGATTTGGTCTGATAATTCTGTATATGATAATGTAATATTATTAAAAAAAGAAGATATAATATATATAGATTGAAAATTAAAAAATAAATTTATATTTTAGTCTTTTAAATTTATATTTTCTCGAAAATAATCACTCACTCTAAAATTATCTTAAAACAGTATTTTTTTTTTCTGTCATTAAAATAGTAATTTCGTTAAATTGTTTAACATAAATAATGACATAATCCTTTCGATAATTTGTATTTCTGTTAAGTAAATTAACAGAGTGAATGTTTTAATGACATAAGTAAAAATTAAAGATAATTTTTGAGACATTTTAAAAAAAAATTATTTTGAGAAAAAGCGTAAATTTGAGAGAGTGATATTATGTTTTAAGTTGATATAAAAGCATTGAGTCATACCCAGCAGATGAATAAATCCCAAGCTTAAGGCCCTTTTTGTGAACATAGTCCGCAATAGCTTTTATGCCCGATGGAAATTTTGTTTTATCACCAACCAGATTACCCTGAATTCAAATATCACCCATTATAAATCATATACACAAGCCAAGACTGGGAGATTCAACTCAAACTTAGAAATATTTAATACTTGAATATTAAAAAAAATGTTTTTACTATGCTACATAAGTTATAACAATACCCACTCGTAAAGTCCACAATTTTTGTGAATGATTGAGTCTGTTTGAAATAATTTTAAAAAATAAAATTTTATTTTATGAGAATAAAAAAATTTATTTAAATAATTATTTATGAGTTATTTTTTAAAAACTATTTCTAAAAATAATGACTAAAAAATAAAAAATAAAAAATAATTTTTTTATATTTTGTATTATTTTTATCATTTATTTTTTAAAAAAATACAAAAAATAACTAAAAAAAATATTTTTACTCAAATAATTTTTTTGTTTTATAAAATTATTTTTTAGAATTATTTTTAAAAATTATTTTAAAAATAATAAAATAAAAATCATTCCAAACAAGTTCTATATTTCTCATAATAGACTGTAACATAATAATCACTATTAAAAAAATATCATTTAAACTAACATTTGTTTACAACATATTTCATTTTCTTATAAAAAAAAAAAAAAGATTATACCTCATCGTCACGGACCGATTCACCCCAACACTCGTCTAAGAGAGCAGCAAATTATAGCTTTAGATTAGTTAAATATACTGTAATATTATGAGAAAAAAGACACAATATATTATTATTTTTTTTTTATTATAAAAAAAGACATGATTACAAACCTATGTTGACATATTTATATCCGAGTTTAGCAAGTCCCGTAGAAACCAAGGCATCAGCTGTCAAAGGGGTAAAAATCATAAATTAATAGTTTAAGACAAAATATTCTCATTCAAATAGGAAAATAAATATGATCTTAAATATTAATTTATATTATTAAAAGCGTTTTATAAAAAAAAATTAGTTAAATACTAAATAGCTTCTTTAGTATAGTGTTTAAAAAAAATTAAAATACAATTTGGAAAAACAAATAGATTAAACGGCTCAAGAAACTGAGCGAGTAATCAAATTAATATCATATGGAAAAAAGAAAATAAAAATTATAATTACCTGCGTTTTTTATAATTGTCTCATTTATGCCACACCAGTAATGATTCCAACTATTCCACCTTTTAAAAAGAGAAAATAAAATAAAAGAGTGATTATTAATCTGTATATGGAACTGGGAAATAAATTAATATAAAGCAAATATCTAACATTCGAAATTAATTAAAATAGAAATATAAAAATCATACTTAAATAAATCATATGATAAGAATTTAATTTTTTTAAAACTGTTTATATTATCAAGACAAATAATTTTATTAAAATTTATATTTTTCATGATTAATTTGATGTTATGACATATTGAAATTTGATTATATAAAAATTTAAACTTTAATAAAAAGGTATAAGCTTTTTTAAAAACAAAAATGCCAAAACAAAAAAACAAAAAAACAAAAACATGAAATGATTAAAAAAATATTAATTAGAAACAGAATGTCAAGAAGCAAAAGTGCTTTGGATTAACTTATAAGTAGATAATAAAAGTGTAAGGATATGTTAAAAAAAAGTTACTATAATAATTAGCTATAAGCAAAAATGTAACAATTAAAAATGCCAATACTTGTGGGGAATAATGGTATGTAAAGCAAGTCCTACATATGTTATTCATCATGAGCAAGAAAAAAATAATTTTAATGTATTAGCCTAATATTTTAAAGAAATGTAATCATTGCTTAAATTTTTTGAACCTAAATTATAGCATGCCCGATATGCCAAGTATACAGTCAGGTAGATATTGAAGAAAATATTTAAGGAGGCAAAAAAATTTTTAAAAATTATTTACATATAAATTTTTACTTTTAAAGAAACAAAACATAAAAAAAATTTTAAAGTAAAATTATAAAAACAAATTTTTTAGGAAAATTATCATCCTTCCCCAAGGTCACAACGAAGATCCACCTCTCTATTCGGTGTACTTTTAAGGTCATTTTCAAAGAGATTAATTTAGTCTCAATTCAAAATTCACCTAATACTTAAGTAAAGATAATCATTGCCTTAACTTTTGACCCTAAATTATAGAATAGCCAATATGCTGAGAATTGACTTAATACTTAAAAGAGATGTGATCATTGGCTCAACTTTTTAACCCTAAATTATAGGATAGCCGACATGCGAAGTATGCCGTATACTTTTAAGGTCATTTGCGAAGAGATTCGATTGAGAATTGACCTAATATTTAAGGAAATGTAATCATTGCCTTAACTTCTTTGACTCTAAATTTTAAGAAAGTCAATATTGGGAGTATGATATGTTTATTTGAATTTATTTTAAAAATAATTTATTTATTTTTAAAAAATAATATATTTTGATAAAAATATACTTATTTGTTTGAACTTATAAACAATGGATAAGTTAATAAAAATAAAAAAAAAATTTTATATGGAGAAACTAAAAATTGTAACTTCTCTTGATAAAAAGAAAAATAAGAAGAGAAAAAAACTTACATCTTTAAAGTTATTCACTCTTCTTTAAAAATTATTATTAATTATTGCATTCAAATATAAAATAAATTTTCCTTAACAAAAAATCATTCCTTTAACAAAAATTTTTTTTTTTTAATAAGTCCAAACAAACAAACCATATATACTTTTAAAACTATTTGAAAAGTTCGATTAAAAGCTGACTTAATAATTAAGAAAATATAATAGTTGCCTTAACTCTTCAACCCTAAAGTTTAGGGTAGCCGATATGAGGAGTACAGGTTATTTGGAAAGAAACTCGATTGAAATAGAGAGAGAAGCTAATTCGAAAATATATTTACTGTACAATTAAAAATAATAATAACAGGAAAGAAAGGGCAGAGAGGACACATACCACATTGGAGGGGTCAAGCCAAGGCCATTGTAACTTCGTCTTTGACGACGGTGTTTCTTTACATAGTAATCGTAATCAGCCAGCTTTGTGGCCGAAACACCCCATGAACAAAATATGAATATTAGCAGAAAAATCACCATTCCACTCTTCTTCATCCTTTAATTCTTAATTCTCAGCTCTGGAAATGACTTTACTGATCAATTCTCAGTTCTGGAAATGACTTCTATAACTGTTATTTTTCAAGAGCACCTATATATGTGGAAAGAAGTTTACTAAAATATCGTCTTTGAGTTTGTGATTATAATATCTTATTTTCAAACTAAAAGTTTATCGTCTGAGAGATTTTGTGACAATATCTTAATTATTTTCAAAATAAAAGTTTATCATATGCATTTTTACCGAATTAAATAAATTAAAGTAATTAAAAATAAAATCTAGGGTACTTATAAAGAAGTATTATATTTTTTAAAAGAATTTATTTTAATATTATATTCAATAATTTGTCTATCTATCCTCTTAAATAATATATAACTATCTTCCTTCATTAAAATATTCTTATTTTATTTGTAATTGAAAAAATAGAAAGCATTTGTAAATCATCGTTTTTAACTCTATTTAGTCAGTTAATGAGGATGAAAATTGATAAAGAAGCTTGAATTGAAGAGCAAACAATATGTAGAATTAGAAAATACAGAAAAAAAACTAAATCTAAAATATATTGAAGACTTATCCTCAACCAATAACACTTGAATTTAAATTATTATCAAATCTAATATGCCATCAAGATAAATAGAGTTGAAATTTGAATAGACAATTAAAAATATATTTTAGTCTTTTAAAATTATAGTTTAACTACTTATTTGTAGATAACTTTTTTATTAAAATAATATTCTATGATTAAAATCTAAACTCATAAATATATTTTTGACTAAAGTGTGTTTTTTTGTAATGTTCCTTATATTTTTTATAGTTTCAATTTTGTCTTTTATATTTATTAAATTTTATATTTATTTTTTATATTTTAAAAATGATGCATTATTATTTCTAACACTAATACTATTAACCTAATAAACAAAAAAAATGTTGACGTGGTATCAGGTGGCGGAATTAATGAAACTTGGCACTTAGGCTCAATCCTTGAAGTTGCCCATAAATGAAAGCTTGAAAAAGAGGCAAGAGTGAAACAAACGACTGCTTCCATTTCTCCCATGCTCTCTTATTCAAACAAAATTTTATGTGTTCATCTGATTTTCTATTTCTGAAACACAAAAAGTTCCCCATATTTCCAAGGCTATGGAAGATGAAACATGGGCATTAACTTCACCTCCAAAGAATCAGGGGGGTTTTTGGGTACTTAACCTATGATGGGGTTGAAATGAGGAGCTTTAGATCGTACCTGAGATGGGTTTATGTGGATCAATCCAATATATGCACAGCTGGTCTCTCATGGTCTGTGTTCTTCGCCTTGGCCTTCGTTGTGCCTCTTCTTTCGCACTTCCTCCTCGGCTGTTCAAGCTGCGATGCCAATCACAGTCGCCCATATCACATACCCGTTCAGATTTTTCTATCTGTATTCGCGACACTCTCATTCATCAGTTTATCTCGCTGGGGTCGAATATATGGCATGAGGAAGTTTCTGTTCCTTGACAGAGTAGGTGATGAGAGTGACAAGATTCAACGAGGGTATACTGAACAACTTCAGGTTCGTCTTTTATTCTTCCACTCACTGTTCTTGATTGGGTTTCTTTCTATTTTGTCCCAAAATTGAGCATGCAAATTTGGGAAAGAGAAAGAGATTGAGGAAATGAGAGAGTCCCACACTAAATGAGTCAGGAGAAAATGGAGAGGATTGTATCCCACTGTGCTTCATGTTTTGACTCTATTGGATGTGCGGTGGAGAGTGAAAAATCCCAAAATGTTTAGTCCAGCTGGCGTCCACATGTCCTTGAGTTATTGAATCTTTTCTATTTGGATGTAGTGTAAAGATAATAATAAAGATCCCAAAATGTTAGTATTAAAGATAATAATAATTTTTTTTTGAAATATAAATAACAAAATTAAAATTTTTAAAAAGATATAAAAGATAAAAAACATACTTTATTCTATATTTTTAATCAATGTCTTTACAAAAGCCTTTTTCTAATAATTATCCCCAAAAGATAAACCTCCCAAAAATCGTTGCATTTGATTCTTTTTTTTTACTATTATTATGAGTGCATAAGTAACGCAGTCCACAATTTAATATCCTTTCCATGTAAAATTCATTTAAGGGTTTTTTTTCTGGTCGTGTTGCAATTTTTTAAAATTAATTCTTTAAAAACTTTAACAAAAAATTAATTTTATGTTTGGCCAAATTTTTTATAAATACTTTAATAATATTAATTAATATCATATCATATTATATATTTTACAAATTAAGAGCAAATTAATTATTTGATCTTTTAAATATAATAACTTTCTCCATTTGTTCCTTTAAATTTAAAATATCTAAATCTAATCATTAAAATTTTTTTATTTCAATTTAGTTTCTCTATTAATTTAGTTATTTATCACTTAACAATTTCGTTGACATGACAATTAAAGTTATATTAAAAAAATTTGACTAATAAAAAAAGGTTAATTAATTTAAAAATTAGAGGATCAAATATTATTTTACCCTTTTCTAGCCATGACAACTTTTTTTTGGCCAATTTTTTTTTAATATAATCTTAACTGTCACGTTAATATTTAATAATTACATAATAACTCTATAGTCTTCGTTAACAAAATTATTAGATGATGATTAAATTAAGTAATGGATTGACTAAATTAAAATAAAATTAATTTTTAAGAGATTAAATTGAAATGTTTAATTTTAAAAAATGAAATTAAAAAATATATATTTAGAATATAAATTCATTAATTTACTCAAAAATTAATTATATGCCTTGCATGAGGTAAGTAAGAGTGCTCTAAAATTGCAACAAGTGGATGCTTTGAAATTGTGCCAAGGGAATCTCTTTTTTTAATTGTTTTAATTACATATTTTAGTTAATTGAATTTTTAAATTTATTTCTCTCTTTCAATTTAATTATCATATTTATCTATCAACTCTTTATATAGCATTTTTGGTTATTGTCAAATTTTTTTTTATACAAACAGTGAAAACAAGGTTTGAACTTAAACGGGCTCCCACAAGCTACCTAGTCCCTCAAATCAAACTTGAGGCGTTTGGTTACATACCCTACCTAGTATAGCATGATATTTTAGATATTATGATATAATATCTTCATAACTTTTAAATAATATAAAATATTATTTAAAATTGTATCATATCTTATTACCTTAAATGTGAGTAGGACAATTATGGCCATATCCAATGAATACTCATAAATTTTACCTGTTTGAGTTTGGGTATGAAAATCAATAAATGTGTATGGGTTCGAGTTTAGATATATATTTTTTTAATCAATTTTTAATTTTTTATGAGTCTAGGTAGTATAGGTAGTATATTACGTAGCCCATCCCATATCCATATTATTTATATATATATATATATATATATAACAATAAATACTTAATTTATATTATATATTTAAGATAGTAATTAAAGATGAATGTTAACTCATATTATTTTAAATAATTATTCGAGAATAATGCTTATTATTTAGAATTATGAATATTATTATTATTTTAGATTTTTTATTATTTATAGTTATGTAAGTAAATTTTTGGTAAATGGATATGGGTGTAGAGAAAATTTGCGAAGTTTTTAAATTTATTCAGAAAAATGTGTCTAGAGAGAGTCTAATATTCTTGTAAATATTTGGGCTTGGAAACTATAATACCCTATCTATTGTCATTTTTACATGGTGTTGCTTGTTATTTTAGATGATATTATACTAAACATAAAT
>JASKGM010006962.1:0-10498 GCA_034509205.1 Ceratonia siliqua
ATTATTATTTTTAATCATGTATATATTCATTTTATTATTTTTAAATTAAATATATAATTTTTATCCATTAAAAATTAAAAATTTTAAATTTATTGTACATACCCTTTTTAGTAATTTTATCAATCAAAAGTCCTTTTACAGCTTTACAGCCGAACACATTTTCTTATTCAAAAGTCATTCTCATTTACTACATCCGAACGCAAAATAACTTCTCATTTTAATAAAATACATTATTTTTTAAGAATCAATTTCTCATTTTATAAAAGTCATTTTTTTTTTAAAGAACATCCGAACATGCCTTTAAAATATTTGCTTCTTTACTAAACGTACATAAATCTAAAACGGATTTTCTTTGTAACGACAGTCGAGACTAAAGCCAGCTTGCCAAAAATTTTCTTTTGCGTTCATAATGTGGGCTAAAGTAACAGCATGGAAACTATAATTTTCCAATGGACCACCAGCAGGTCGACCTCCATTACAACTTTAAAAGCTTTTAATTTTACAGAGGAAAAAAATGAAACATTAGGTTACTCTATTCTAAACACCTCCATATAAATTAAAGAGAGGATTTTGTGTAAGCCGAATTTACCGTGTCACTTAAAACATAAAAAGGTAAAAAGAATATAAGTAATACATGATTAAGAGAATCCATTATAAAATGTTTTATTATCAACTTTTACTTTTTTTGTCTTGATTTTATGAATCACATGGTAAACTCCAAAAATTCTAAATTGAAGCAAGTTGACATTATTATGATGGTTGGCAGGGCTGGACAGCACATTCCTTGAACAAGCAAATCTTATCTATTGCAGAATTACCAAAGAATTTGGTCGTCTATTTCTCAGTGAAAAAGGCGTGATAACCCGAGCTCCAATAGTACTAATGCTGAAAAACAGAAGCTCTTTAGCCTATTAAAATATAATTAACTCAGACAGTATAACGAAGTAACTGACAGTAAGGGTGTGCTTCTTACAAAGTGCACAACAGGGAAAGAGAATAATTTCAACTACGTACTCAAAAGACAATAAGACACAAAAGAATGCAGCAAAAGAGGAAAATAGAAATTCTTTTCAATGATTTGTCAACCTGCATCTCCTGCCTTCTCAATCTAGGGCTATTACTTCCCACCAGGTAATAAGAATTTGGATAGGCGTATAAATTTTCCAGGTTGCCAAATACTCTAGCATAAACCATCTCTCCAAACATCCCAGCCATAGGGTGGTGGAAGCTTGGTGTCATGGTGGAACCAAGATTGGGCATTCGTGATGAGGCATCCTCATCTTTGAATAGAGCAGGGGTGAAATGTTGATTCTGATTAGAGTTATGATATGGAAGCTGCCGACCACTTTGAGATGATGTTGCCAGTGGAGCTCGAACACCAGAAGCAGGTGGTCTTGGTGGTATAAAAGTATCTCAACAGGATGCCTTCTCATCATGCTCACTTTGAGCTGGGGCCTGGCCCCGACCATAGACTGGGATGATTGTGGCATGGGATATATCAGCCTTGCAAACTGGGCATTGTGGGTGCTCATCAGATGCTGTAGAAGAACTTAGGACATGGAGCCACTAGTAGATGCAGGGCCAGCAGTAAAGGTGGCCACAGCGGGTGACTACTGGTGCACGTGCAAAGTCTAAGCAGATGTTGCAATCGAAACAACCATTGGAATTTTCTGTCTCTGTCACTTCCCCAGGGATGGTTTTCCAATCCTGGGACAAGTAGTGCCTAAAGGCCATGAATTATGGACCCTGCTCTCAACTTTAACCTACAATGCTTCTTCAAACCTGGAATATACAAGAGATAAACCAGCTTAAACAGAATTAAAAAAATGTAGGGCATATTGAATTTATATTTGTAGTCTACCAGAATTGAAACTAACAGTACGATATGAAAGTAAAAAATCAATATTATAATTTGAAAATGAATAGTAAATAAAATCACGCTGAAAAATGAATATAATATATTGCTTCTGAACTCTTAAAATCTCGTATGCAACTGCCTAAGCTACGCCCTAATGCAGATGAAAAACTTGCCAAGAATATAAAGCACCAAATGAACTTTCACCTGAGAGAAATCAGAAAAGAGTGCCACCAAATGACAAGACCCGATGGTTTGACTTAATCAAGCAAGAACCAGCACCAAATACACTTCACCAGATAAAATACATGAAGCAAATAAATTTGAAAGATTTGCACTTTGTGACGTCACTGATCAGATATGATATAAGAAATATAAACAATGTGGTGTGCAATGAATAAAATTTCATTATGAGGTATCATTTCGATCACCTTAGAAATAAAAATATTTTGAAACATTTCGAAAATTTCGTGAAAATGGATGATTTTTGAAAAAACATTTCAAATAATTTTAAACAATAATTTTTTTTTAATTTTAAAGAATTCTAATATAATAATAATGGTATATATATATATATATATAATTAGATAAAATAATATTGAATAATTACATTCTTATTCAAATAACATTGATATAATTAATATTAATAAATTTTGACAATATTTGACACATATAAAACTCATATTTATATCTATAAAATAATTATACTAATGTGTAATTAAAAAATAAATTAAACTTCATACCCTAATATTAATTATTATATTTTTTTATCCAAAAAAATAATTCTATCTATAATGATGTGTCATACTTTCCTAATTTTATGTTATTTTGTGTGTAATTCTATTATTTATTGAATTTAGAATAAATGGAAGGAAAAAAAAAAGAAAACAAATAAGTGGCAATTAGGGTGTACAGGTGGAGAGTGAAAGAAAAAAGAAAAGATGAGACGAGAAAAAGGCCACATGGTGAACATGAGAAAAAGAAAGGAAATAAGAAAAGAAAAAAGGAAGGAAGGAAATAAGAAAAAGGGGTTCAAGCAGGAAGGGGGTAAAAGTGACGCAGTCGTTGCCAGAGTAATGTAGAAATTTCATGGCCTCCTCGAATGCTCCTTGCGCGTTGCGCAGTTGCCTGTTGCTATTAGCCTCTTTGCTCCTTCAGTCCTTTGCGTTGTTCTTTGTAGCTCTAGATGCCTAGATTTGGGACTTGATCAGATCGGAGGTTGTTGCTTCCTTAGATTTGCAGAGTGTTGCGCTGGGGAAAAGGAGAAAGATTGGGAATCTCTTCAAGTCTTCAGTCTTTATTTTGTTTCACAATTTCAGAATTCAATTCAGACTCTAGTCTTCTGTTCTCATCTCAGATCATCGATTGTTTCGTTTCGAACGAAATCGTGATTTTCGTTCGATAATCACCGAAACATGTCGATCTCTTTTGAATTGTTGGAATTTCGAAGACGTATGGCTGTGCTGTTTCAATCACGCATGAAACCGAAATTTTTCGCACATTTTGACCGAAATGGCACGAGATTTTGTACATTGGTGTTGTGTACTACAAGAAAATGAATTTGATGAGATCCTAGAGTTTTTCCCCCTCTTACATGTGTTCCTCATGCACAAATTCCTTCATCTCTAGTTTCTCCCTATTAAACCAATTGGCAATTGAAATTTCACCATGCCAATGTCTAGCCAAAAGGAGAGACCATCAAGAGAAGAGGAGCTTATCACTTCAAACATTTGGCTTCTATCAACTGTTGCTGATGTGATGCTATTTTCCATGTGTGTGTGCATGTAATTTTATTAATGCTGATGGCACCAAGTAATATATATGTACCATATGGTATATGACTGAGCAAGACACAAAAATTATGCGAGACATCAAATCTGAAACTTAAAATGTCATGTCAGCATACTTATTAAATAAAATTATGAAGCTTCCAAGCCAGTTAACAACCCTACAAAGTGTTCTAAAAACAAACAGCTGGTAAACCAAATAAAGATCTTGTAGCATCATAAATAAAACAAAAGGACTTTAATTCTAAAAAGAGAAGTGAAACCAAATAAAGATTCCTTCTGGTAAACCAGATAGATTAAAAATAGTGACTCTAGCAACAAATCAAAGGAATAATTCCATGTGTTGCAGGATCACCAACTAATGTGTATTTAGTTATGGGCAAAAGGAGAGTCCAATTCCATCCTAGTATACCCAAGATGCTTACATGTTAGCATTTCCAAATTGCAATAATCAAAAGATGTCCTTGATACGTAAAAGGTAATTATTAATTAAGTAGGAGATCCACCTAAGAAAGGAATGGCAATCAGTGAACCCAGTAAGAATTCAAAATAAATATTTCAATGCTATGTTCAAGTAGCAATTATGTAACCAAATTTTAGCTAATGAGTAATGACTATATGTACCCAAAAAAAAAAAAAAAATCTGTTCTCAACTAAGCTATAGAAAATCTAAAAACAGCAAGTCAGCTAACTCAAACGCATGATCCTGAGCTCAATCAGACAACTTAAATTATCATGCATAATTTCTACCAATAGTTAAGAGAGATGCCCAGATCTTCAGTTAAAGAACTTTATGGTCCTTCGATCCATGACAAACATATAGTATAATAGATCAGATCTATCCATTTGCACAGCTGCTTACATATTTATAGAAGATAAGAAATTGAGAAGAGGGAAAGAGTTTATATTATGTTAACAAACGCAGAGCACCTGGGACACTATTTCTTATCTGTTCATATTCAGGAAATTCACTAAACCTCTAGCTAAGACTACACAGATATTCGTGCCATCAAAAGTTGCTTCATCATGAGATAGCATAAAAATCATCAACATGTAGATGACAAACATAAACAATGACTTAAGCAACAGAAACATTACAGAGGGCAGAGAAGTTATCCTTTTAGGAGATTAAGGCATGTGGTGGACCTCCAAGATGAGATGGATATGCCATATACATTAAAAGTTAGAGATTAGAGTGAATTGAGCACAGAAAGACTAATTGCTTGATCATTATGAGCCCAGAAAGGATATATATACTGCTCTATATTTCCCACACGCTTCGCTGCATAAGTGCATATTTTCTAGCTAGAAAGAAAATTTTAACGTTCTATATGTCAACGAATCTGAAGAAATATTTATTTACAGATGAATGATGCATCCTCGTCATGGGTCCCCTCAGAGGAACCTGAAAGGGAAGAGGAGAAATGCTAGAATTGTGGGCGAGAATAGCATTTTCTGGCATGTTCCACCATTCTTGCCCACAAAGCCACAAACAATCCGAGGGCTATGAATGAGAAACGATCCCAGAACAAAAAGATCAAAAGCAAGCAAAAATACAAGACCCAGGCAATTCAAATTAAATCAAATGGGACCATCCACACAACCTCAATAAAAAAAAAAAAAAAAAAACAATAGAACCTGCAGAATAAGAGGAAGGAGAAAAAACGAAAGAAGAAAGTGATGATGATATAATAAAGACCCACCACCCATTTGCAGGTTATCTGAGCATAGAAGATAAAATCTAAGAGAACAAATTGGATAACATTACAACCAAGAAAACAGATAGACATACCCAGAAAGAAAAAAGGGAGAACCTTGGGACAATGATCCTTCTTATCCAGAGAAACTTGTTCAAAAGGTAAAATAGCGATTGGATACCGACAGAGAGTGGAGCAAAGATCAGGAAGACGGTAGGGTTGCTTTGAGGACACTGGCAGAGCGTATTCACGTTGGGGCTTTATAAAGTGACAAACAAATTCAAGATTCCAATAGTGCATAATATTACCGTAACCAAAGTGAACCACTTAACTCAGCTGAAGCGGAGGTCCCGCCACCAGATGCTGAACCCAGTTTCCGTTCTTCTTCGGTTCACGAAGGAAATTCTACAGCACAATACAACGGTAAGCATATAATTTTTAAAATGTATTATTTAAGTTTAATTATATATATAGGGACTATGTTTCCCAATTAATTTTTTTTTTAATATTTTTTTTGTAAATTATTTTTGTTTATAATATTTGTTTATTTTTTATTTATAATATTTTTTTTGAGAATTTTTAAGATTTTTTTATATTTTTTTAAAAAATTTTATTTTTTTTTAAATTTTTACTTTTTTAAAATGCATGATTCTTTTTTAATTTTTTTGATTGTTTTTAGTTTTTTTTAAATTTTTTAAAATTATAATTAATTTATCATTATTAAAAAAATAATAAAAAAACTTTTTTAAAAATTTTTTAAATTCTCCACACACACACACACAAAAATAAATAAGAGAAGAAAAAATGGAAAACAACTACATTTATTATTAAAATCTATTAATGAAAGTTCAATGACATTAAAAAAATCTATTTATACAAAACACCTCAAATAATGTTATCAGATAAAAAATGCTTAAAATAATTATGTATAAGTTGATTGGTGAAAATCTTTAAGTAATGTTTCAATTCATCTTTTAAGTGTTAGTGTTTACAAATCTTGTGCTGAGTCTTCTATTTGGTTGATTTGATTTATTTTGAAACATTGAATGATATTTTTCTATGATGTTGAGTTATAGGTTTATGGATTTTTATGGTGACTCAATAGATATGTTTTTCATGTTATGAACATAATCTTTTACTGTATTATAGTTATTTCTTAACATAATGCCGTTGATTGATTTTAACATAGTGTCGTCGATTGATTTGGTTTTCAGAAATGGAACTCATGGTTTGAAAAAGGAAAGATTTAACCTAGACTTGATTTTGAGAAATTTGGGGTTTTGTATTGTTATATCTTCCAATTAGAAATTTGTTGTTATAATTCCTAATTGAGTAATGATTGAGTTGAAACATAAACTAAAGTGTTGAATCTAATCAACGGAAGCTCAAAGCTTTGCTATCTCTTTGTCTGTAATCCAATTCCATTTAGTTGCACATTTAAGATAATATTGTTACTTTCTTGTTTTCTTATCAATTGTTCATTGTTATTTCCTCTTAAGTGTTAACCTTATAGTGTTTCCTCCGTTTTCATGTGGATCGACATTCCATTCTATACTGCGATAACCGCATAGTATTTTTGGGCGTAATCATATATGAACGTTGTTTAGTATATAATGAGATCTTGGACTTTATCCTTTGAATGGTAAACAATGTTGAGGAAAGTGGTAAATTGAAAATCAGTAACTATGTGATAATTAATACCCAAGTAACCTTATATATTTGTCTTTGCTTCCAGTAGGGTGCTCATGGGTTTGCAGTCTAGCATCTTCATTTTCTTAAGGATTGTGAATGCATATGAGCTTGAGAGAGATGAAGGTTGTAGAAAGTATGAGAGACTTCAATGCCTAGGAAGTGATGGATGGGCCCAAGGTCTTTCATGACGAACTCGGTGTGCAGAAGGTGGATGAAATCTGTGAGAAGGTGTAGATTGGACGCTGTAAGAAGCATGTCATCTGTGAAATAAACAAGGAAGGATTAGCAAGACTACAAGAAAAATCATGTTGCAAAAGAAATGAACTGAAGCAATCAAACTAAGCTTGTGGGGCTTGCTTGAGTTCGTAAAGAGCACATTGTAGTTTGCAGACATGGTTGGGAGGTTGTCACGCCCCAATTTAGGACACGTGACCGGCGTAGGGAATTACCCTTCAGGTAATTACCTACCAGCCTAAAATACCAATACAGTAAATATCATTCAAAATCATCCTTAAGCAAGCAATAAAGCTGAAATGCCATTTAAAAAAAAATAATCTGTTAAAATTTTATTGGAAATTTCGGCAGAGTTTCTCTTGAAATATGGACTATCCCAGGGTACAAACCTGCAAATAAAACAAGGTGGACATACCCACCACCAACCAGAAGCCTCAGTGGGTTATCAGAAAAAAACAGTAAAAGGTCCATCATGAAAATATGGCACATTAGCTTAAGAAGAACTTTGGCAATACATTGAAATATGGCACATTTTATCACACCTTACTCTATTTTAACATGTGACCCTAATACTTAAAAGTAGCGGTAATCAATGATAGTTCCAGCAAAGGGAGGAATGTGTGAGATTCCTAAAGCATCACTTGGAATTGGCAAGGAGTGGAATGTTGAAATATGATAATGCAAAGGGACATATTTGAAGGCAAACAATTAATGTATGTTTAAATCATACTAAGAGTCAATGAGAGTGAAAAGATTAAACATGCGTTTGACCAATATTCATTTCCATATATTCACTTCTTGAACTCGAGGATGAATTCTTTTGAGGGGTGGATAATTTCTTATGTCACCAACATAAATCTTGACTTATATAAAATTCTAAGAGGTTTCATTTTAAATTAGGAGGTCAAAAAAAAAAAAATATTTCTTACCAAAATTTAATTAAGTAGAAATTTTTGTTAGTTTTATATTTTGAGAATAATGAGGAATGGATGAAATATTTTTAGAAATTTATGTGTTTACAAGATGGAAATCAATAGAAATGTTTCTTTAGAAAATCATGTGGCTTCCTAATATCATCGCTATGATTGCATAACTGTAGGGCATTTACATTAGAAAGAAAACAAATGACTAAATGACAAACTAGAAATATATATTATAGAAAGAGAAATACCCACTCTTATTCGGTATGTTCCCTTAATGAATCTTAGTACTTTCTTAGAATTCGAGGATGAATTCTTCTTTAAGGGGGATATAACTTGTAATACCCAAAAAAAATGAGGGCCGAAATGCAAATAACTTAAACTTGAGGGACTAGAGGTCAAATTTTAACAAATTGGAACTTAGGAATATTTGCAAAACATCCCCTCCTTTATTCCCTTTAAAATACCATCAGAAATCCCTTCTTTTCCATTCTTCCCCCCTCTGCGCGGCACACTCACTTCTTCTCTCCCTCTCGTGGCGTGCATCCTTCACCGTAGCACTCGTCTCCGTCTGCCTGCCAACCACCGGTATCGGCCTCCGTCCCAACCACTGTGCAGTGGCGTTGTGTTAGGCAATCCGTGAGGCTTCAGCGTTTTCTTTGTGTAAGTGTGTTCCTAAACAATTTTTTTTTTCCATCCTTCTGCTAAAACAATCAAAATAAAGTGTTATGGCAATTTCAGAAACTTGATTGTAACGTGTTGACCGTGGGAGCGTGTGAGAGAGGAGCAAATTTCTCAAAGCTGTTCTTCTGATAGGTAAAACAATTTTAATGCTCAGTAGAATTAAATCAATTGGGAACTATCAGTCCTTTACTTCTTGCCCAAATTCACAAACTATAACGGGCCATTTAAATTCAAATTCCAGAATGCACATCATGTGTTTGCTAAAATGCCAGAGAGGAAGTTTAGTTTCAAATTCATGTTTTCTAAGTCAGCTAAGTATCTTTTGGACTCTGTAACTTCTGAGTTTGCAAATTTCTAGCAAAATTCATATTGAGAAATTTGACTGTGCAAGGGAAACATTTCACTATGTATATATATATATATATATATATATATATATGAAGTTGTAATCCCTTTAATGGTTGTAAATTCAAAAGTCAAACTCTTGTTTAAGTATTGTGGGACTAGAAATCACAATTTGCAAGTTAAGTACTTTTCTAGTTATTAGGTTTATAACAGGAAAGTAGTGATAGATTTAGCATACTAATGGACTATGCATATAGGCTTGTCAGAAACCAACCCATTGGAACCAACTCGATCTTAAAGTAAAATTATTGGATCTTGATTATTAAGTCTCCAAGTTTAGCAAGGTGAGTGGATTCTTACTTACCTCTTGATGCCTAAACTGTTAAATTTTATCTAGTGGATAGATAATTTTATTTGAGTATGGATTTGAGGAAATTTTGAGAAAGTGATATATATGTATATCTGTGAAACTTATTATTTTGTTCTACAATATGAAAAATATCTGAATTTTGATATTTTGAAAGTATGAGAATTATGAAAGAAACTTAGAACTGTATTTTGGGATCCGTAGTAGAGTGGTGGTAGAACCACTAGGTGCACCTAGGTCGCAACCTTTATCAGTTGAGGGCAATTCCTGATAAAGGGTACTTCTGTCAGTGAGTGCAGTTCCTGATAGAAGATTGAGTATTGTTGTGAATAGTTCCTCCAGATGAGAATACCCGGAAGAGAACAGGAAATTAAGTATTTCCCTTCGGTGTGTGCAGTTCCTGAAGGTGAGGATCGAGTTACCCTCCAGTTGAGATTTATCCTCTGGAGCAGGAACACTGTGTTCTCAGTTTAGGTTCTCCCCTATGTATATTGATGGATCCTAAGAAATTATATTTATTTTATTGAAGTATTCATTGATAAAATGTTTCTTTTAATATCATATTAATGTTTATTACTGTGATTTAATTGTGAATTGAGAATTGTTTTCTTTCCTAGACGTAAGGTGAATTAGGTGCGTATTATGTTAATAAAGTATTAAAGGAGATTTTAAAGTCTTTTAGCAGTAATGCACTTTACATATAGGGGTTTAGTTATCAATTGGTAAGTCTGTTTTCCATTCACTGAGTCAGTGGACTCATCCCTCAACTTTAACATTTTCAGATCAACAGATTGGTGGTTTACTTTCAGCTCCGCCTGCACTCTTTGAACCTACCGATTAACTTGGTAGGAAACCATCTGAGTAGTAAATGTTGGAGTCTACTTAAGGATTAGTGGACGATGTTGGATAGGATTAAT
>JASKGM010006964.1:0-42259 GCA_034509205.1 Ceratonia siliqua
TAACTCTTATCTCTTATTTTTTTAGTATTTATTATTATTAATATTAATTGATTGTTTTGTATATCATATATTTTTTTAAAAATTTTTGAATTTTTATATTATTAATTTTTGTAAAAAATTTCAAAAAATGTTTAAAAAATTAAAAAAAGGACATAAAAACAATCTATTAATAATAAAATGTAAACAACAAACTAAAAATAAATAAGAAACAGGAGATGAGAGATGAGAGGGTGAGTTATATTTACTCTAACCTCAAAATAGGGTTGTAGCCTAGTAACCTTCGCATGAGATTTTTTTGAAATGGTTTATTATAAGAGAAGTGGTCTATTATGAGAGGTGAATAGAGTAATTAATGATCGTTATATAAAAAATAAATGACTACTATTACTTATTAAAAGTCATGTGTCACTCATGTGACCACTCATTAAAAATATATGTACTACTTATGTAATTTTTAATGAGTAATTTTAGTTATTTATTTTTTATTTAATTATCATCAATTATTATTTTTATCTCTTATAATAAATCACTCATATCATAAGATACGTTATATATATATATATATATTGTTGATCATATTTTGCTGGTCAACAAATAGTTTTTAACAAAATTTAGGGTCAAGTTGTAATTACCCCAACTTATATTGTTGACCGGTCAATCAAATTGCAGGTAATTATTTCCTGCCATTGGATTTGATTGACCCACCAAGATGATGCCACTTCAATTGGGCATCCATGCCCATTGTACATAGACCTCTCCTAAACAAAAGGAAAAGATAACGCATATGGCAATTATTTTATAATTAATTATTTTTACTACATAAATGAATCATTAATATCAAAATATAAAAATAAATCATATTCCCGAAAAGAATCGGAAATTAATGTACGATTTATATGTTTTCTATTTCAAGTCAAATTGGGAAAGATTAAACCTGAATTTTAATGGAAAAATTAAACATGTTTTAAATTTTCAGACTCTATCATTTAATCTGAAAATAAACGTGTGGTTATCTAATATAAAATAAATTTATCTGGCCGCCTCCACCGTTTCATTAGAATCTTTATCATTAATTAATATCTTGACATGTAACTTAATCCACTTTTTAAATAAAAAGTTTATTTAAAATTTAATATTTTAACTACTGATTATTTTTTTAAAAATATTAAAAAATATATTAATTAACTCCTTATTATCAGAAGAAAAATTTAAAAGTACAATACATATAAAAATAATAACTACAAATTTAGTTTGATAATTTAATCCTAAATACATATATATTAATATTAATTATTTATCTCACTCTTGTTATAATTTATTCCTCTAGGATTACAATGCAAAGTTCTTCGATTTTGCCATGACAGAATATATGAATTATATAATTATTTAATGATCAATAAGAAATTTGCATGTGTCATTAAATGGTTCATAAAATAAATACTTGACAACTAATTACATTTTGACACATATAAAATGACAACTTGACCAATCAAATTTAAGCCACTTTTTATTTTTAAATAATAATAAATAATGATGTTACTTGGCCAATAAAATTATAAATTCCATCATTAAAAGTAATAAAATTTTTTAGTAAAATTAAATAAGGAATAGTTATGGTGGCAAAAAGGAAAGAAATTTTGGTTCTCCAGTGACGATGCTTTGAAACTCCGCCACTCACTCTCCGAGCCAACGACAAGCCGCTCCAATTAAAAAGAAGCATTTGAACTAAGCGTTGAATGCGGGTTGGAGCAATTTGTCTTGTTGGAGCAATTGTGGTTGTCCACGTTAGACAATTATAAAAAGAAAAAAATATATTTTGAAACGTGCAAGCAACAAAAAATAAAGAAAGTGCATCGTGATTATTTAATACATGTTAAATGGATCTAGATCAATATTGAAGTGACCAAGTAAGTGAAGAAGATAATCAAAGAATAAATTTCATCATTGAAAATATTTATTAAAGACTGTATTACACTTCAAAAATAAATAAACTTATTTGTTAGCTCAATTTTTCTTGCCATATTTATTCTGACATAAAATTGGTATGTACATATATTCTTAAATAGGGAAGGATCCAAGGGAGGGTAAGCATGAGTCCTGACCCTCCCCTTTTAATCTTGTATTTGTTAATTTATGATATTAATAATAATAAAGAAAAAAATAAAATAATCTTATCTTAATTTTCATGTAAATACTCTTTATATTTTGTTGACCTATTCTTTTTTATTTTAGGGTTTTATTAAATTTTTTTATTCTCCTTCACACACAATTCACCTTCAATTAGGTAATTTCTAAATCCATCTTTAATCTTAAATGATATCACGTTTCAACCAAAATTATGGGCACACAAGGCTAGTGGCCCCTAATATATTATGACTTGGTAAGTTATGGATGCATCTCAAGATCTTCCCATTTGCTTCTATTCTATCATACAATGTAGATAGATTATTTTGAGTGGTTAGACGAAGACAGCTTTCTTGGAGACAAGGTAACGTTTTCATTTTGGTGCTATCTCCCCCTTACAGGAGTAGGGTTACTCTTGTGAAAGCGGGGTAGTGGCCCCCACATGGGCCTCCAAATCTATCCTATCCAAGAATAGAGCTACTTTTGTATAGGATAGATTTTGTCTAAGTCAATATAAATACTGTGATTGCAGGTTAATATTATTAAAAGCATGACATGCAAAGTATTGAAGGACATATAGAATTTTAAACTTAAGCTTGCTGAAAATTTTATTTAGTAACAATTTAGATCTTAGCAATTAATTCTATAGTGACAGAGTTGTTTTACTTAATATTGTTGTATAAATTATGAAGGTAAAAAGGATAATATTATTTTTTATTATAAATAAAATAATATTTTTTATTAAAATTTGTATAATACAATATTTTCAATAAATAATATAAGCAATACAAATGATAATAAAATAAAATAGATATAATATATGATCATAAAAATTAAGAATCGTTTTTTACCACAACAAGTGATATCTTAAATTTATGACCAATAAATATTGGTGCTTTCTATATTACTTATGAGTATTGTATGTTACTTCATGAATATTTTTTATTTTTTATTCTTATAATTTTTATTTTAAGAAATTATTTAAAAGAATCTAAAATAAATAAATATAAAAAGTAAACAATCAAAAGAAATGTTTTAATTTATTTTTGAATACTTGTGCTATAAAAAAAGAAAATTTTCAAAACTTTTTGAAATTAAAAAATAAAAAATTATTCAGAGAGTAAAAATATTTATGAGTAGTGTAGAAAGCATCATAAATATTTTATTTGGGTCCAACAGATGAAATCCAAAATTTTTGCCATCTACAATTCGGACAAAAGTTGAGGACAGAAAATATTGGTTCGATTTTCAGAAGAAAACTTTTAATACTTTTTATTTATTTTTTTCATCCTATAGTTGGATGGAAAAATTTTATTTAAAAAAAAATAATAGAAAGCATTTTCTGTCTAATTTTTGGGTGGAAATTATAAAAATTATATATATATACTTTCTGTCCAAAAATTGGATGGAAATTAATAAAAAAAGAAAAAATTATCAGCAATTCATAAATGAATAGAAGAAGTGCAAGCAAAAAAATCTTATAATTGATTGGGAAAATAAAGTTGAAGAATTAGAAGAAGTTTATACCAAATATTTGGGTAAACGACTAGAAATTAAATTAATAAAAGATGAAAAATTAAAATTTCAAAAATTCAAGAAAACTCTATAGGATACAAAATAAGAGCTTGATAACAAGAATTAAGATATAACAACTCCAGAATTAGAGACCAAACATGAACTTGATAGTGAAAAAAAGCTCATTTTTGTGTTTTTTTTAATGGCTTTGATTCCATTCACTCAAAATCAGAGCACCGAGAAAAAAAGAGAGTTAAAATGTACATATAATCAAGAAATCAGTTTTTAAAAAAAATTAGAGAATCAAAAATATAGAAGAGAGGAATAAAAGCAGAGTTAAGAAGAAATTTTTTAGTTTAGGAAAAACTCACCTAAAATTATTTTTCCAATTTATGTAACTTTAAAAGAAAAAAATTCGTTAGTAGAGTAAAAAATAAGATCACAGAAAGCTAAGAGTAGAAGAGGTATAAGAGAGGAAGAAAATGAGGGTAGAGGGGGCAAAGAGAAGAACGAACGAAGAGAGGCATGAGCAAAGAAGACTGCGGTAGAGAATGAACGGAAAAACTGAAGCGAGAGTTTTAATGTAATTTTTTTGTCTCGCTGTCCTCTTCCGAAAGTCGAATGGAAATTAGAGGTACCATCTGATTATCGGATGAATTCCGTCCGATTAGACGGTAGCAATGTTATTTTTAATTTTATTAATTTTTACCAAGACAAAAAATATAAAAAAATTATTAAATATTTAATTTTTTTGTTTGATTTTTGAATAGAAATTGGACTAAAAAAGTTAAAAAAATAAAATATTATAATTCAATTTTTTCATTTGATTTTCACAATTAAGTAGTTTTTATTTTTATTTTAAAATAAATATTTTTGATAGTAAAAAATAATATTTTATCATTCCGTCCGAAAATCAGACGGAACAATACATCCAAGTTTTTTTAAAAATGTTTCCGCCCACACGTCAGACGAAAACTTAATTTCTGTTAAATAAAAAGAAAATATTCAAAATATTTTTCCGAAATGTATTTTGGACGGAAATCTATTTTTTATTGTAGTGTTTTCATATGCCGTGACAGCTCAAATTTTTTCTTATGCTATGCATTATAATTTAAGTTTTGTTTCTATTTTTTTCTTGAATGATCATTTTAGTTTTATTTATTTATTTAATGTCTAATTGTGTTTTAATTATATTTCTTAGTTTCATCAATTATAATATAATTTCTATCCATATCTTTTCTAATTAATAAAAATATTTTTTTATATATGTTATTTTAATTAGGGTTAATATAACTCCCTTAAAGCTTTTTCCTTTGCAATTGAGTCTTTAAAATTTTAATTATCTTTAATTTAATCTTTGTGGTCACCCATCCATTATCATTATGTTAATTGACCATTAAATTAATAAAATTATAAAGATTGAATAAAAAATTTGATAAAATTATAGAGATTAAATTAAAAATTTAATGAAATTATAAGAATATTTAAATAATATAAGAAGATCCAAATAGTTATATTGAGTTTTTAATTTAATTTAATTTAATTTAATTAATTTAGGCTTAATTAATTGAATGATAACAATAAGGATTAAATTAAAAGGTGGAAACTATCATATTCTGGCATATTCTATAAGTTTTTTATTTTTAAAATTGTTTTTTAATTCTTTAATTGTTTTTATAATTTTTATTTTAAAAATAAGTTAAAAGAATTTTAAAAAATAGTTGTGTTAAGAAATTTAGTTTTTTTTACATTTTTTATTTTTTTAAAATTGTTTTAAATTCTTTAAACTTATTTCTTAAAATAAAAAGCATAACAAAAAATAAAATTTTAAAAATAAAAAGTTTACTCTAAAGTGTAGATATTCCAAAGTAAGATAGAAGAAGTGAAATTAAAAATAATTAAAATTATAAAACCTCAATTATAAAGAAAAAAAAATTAAAGACCAAACTAAACACTCAGTAAAATTATAAGAATTAAAAATTATATTAACCTTTTTAATTAATTGTTTTTTTGCTTATATAAAGATGATTTTATTGATACCAATAAAAAATAAGAGTATCTCTAGCAGCAATGAGAGGAGAGTTAACATGAAACCCAAAGTACGCTATCTACCGGAATGGGGAAACAACATAAAGGAGTTGACTCGTAATCACGAAAAAATAAATTAAGTGGAGCTAGGTTGGGGTTGAGTGGTGGCGAGCAAGAACTCATCTTTCTGATCAATGGCTTGCTGAATAATTTGAGCCGGATGCCAAAGTGAATGCTTGAAAACTCCATCATTTCGACATATAGCTGACACGGTAGGAAATCTGCAAGTTCAAGAGGTCTGGTATTGGGAAAGGAACTTGGCACCGAGTTGATCAAGGTAGCCCACCTTGTTGAAAAGGTGTCATGGGGTAATGTTGTAGCTTGGAGCATTATTGGTGACATTCTCGAGACAGATTTAGCTATGGGGCATGAGATAAATAAATGGACAAGAGATTCTCCATGGCCACCATAGGACGGGCATGTGTGATTGTGGGTTAAAATGCCGCGGTGCCACAAGTTGTCCAAGACCAATAATCCAACATTGTAACATTCCTTCTGAATCAGGATTACATCAGGGATAGCCAGCTTTCATATACTTCTTCCAGATTCCAAGCTAGTTGTCACAACGTGACGACCGGTGAAAATCCATCATTTTATGACTTTTGTACGCGTAAGAGAAAACGCAGAGAAAATAGGAGTCACCACCAATTAATTAGAAGGATAATTGGAATCCTTAAAAAAGAAAGGAAAATTGGCCCTTGAAACCAGATGAAGGGTTCGGGAGTCTAATTACGTGTGGGGAAAGTGTTAGGCACCCCACAACGTCCATCCTTAAGGATAGTTACCCTAAATTGTCCGTGCTTAATAATTTTACTGTATTATAATTACCCCATTTATTAATAAAATAATATTGGACAAAGATGGACAAATAAATAACTAGACCCGCCTTACCAAGTAAGTGCCTACATACACCGAAAGGGATCAAGGTCAACATAATTCGGAATAGTTTGATTAAGCTGAAAATGATATTAAGACGTTTAGGGGAAATCAAATGTCCACTTAAAGCCTTGAAACCGAATTAGGACATTTGAGAGAACAGGCCTCCACTAAATGCCAATGATATTTAAGACTGTGGGAAAATGAGATTCCACTGACAGTCTAAAAAACTGAACTTCGGAGAAGATAAACTTCTACTGAAAGTTCATTAAATGTTGAGCCTAAAAAATAATGGGGTGATAAAGGGATTTGGAAAAAAATGAGGGCCAAAATGTGACCTTCAGGAAATCAGGGGTTGAAATGTAAATTTTTGAAAGTATGGGATTAAAGTATAAATCTTGAAAGTGTGAGGGTCAAAATGCAGTTACCGAAAGATTAGGGGTTAAAATGATATTATTGAGAGTATATGGTCAAAACTGAAATTATTAAAAGATTAGGGGTTGAAATGCGAATTTTAAAAATATTAAATCAGAAGGCAGATTAATCATATGTTGTAAGCCTTTAAAGCCATGAAAGAAGTAATGGGCTTTGGATCCCTTTTGAAAATATTTAAATGGGTCGTTTTATCCAATTAACATAGAAATGGGCCTTGAACCCCTCTCGTTTGAAAATAATCCTATTGGTAAACCCCTATTTAAATTCTAGGCTTTGGTCCTTTTAAAACCCTTTTTCCTTTTAATTTGGATGATAGAAAAATTGGGATTTATTTTAAGATTAATTTCATAGGCCTTGGACCCTTATTAGTTTGATTGGGCTTTATCACTCAATTAAAATTCCTTTATATTTAAAGTTAAAGACTTTGGGCTTTAGACCCATTTTGAAAATAGTACCATTGGACCTTGAACCCAAATTAGGTAAGCCTTTGAAATCTTAATGGGCTATTAGGGCCCATTTGACCAATTTAGCATAAAGTATGAACTTCAACCTTACGTTTTGAGAATGCCAGCCATACATTTATAATTTAAAATTCCCTTATCCCGACTGTCCTTAAAGTGATGAATTAAAATGGACTAATCAATGAAATAAAGCAAGACATGTACTGAGGAAATAAAACACAGAGACAAGCGTCCAAGGCTCAAAGCAGAGACCACCACCTAACCAACCCTCCTAATAGAACAGCCAAGAAATACCTACATAGGAGCATCGAAGTCAAGTGACACAACCATAAACCCCGAAACCGAAAGCAAAGATGCCAATGTCAAAATGATACATTATAAATGGCAAGACACAATCCAAAAAGAAACAGAAAGGAATGAAGCTACTGTGATAATGTAATGCTAAAACACAGTGTTTTATGCCCAGAAAAATATAGCCATACAAGCATCAAGGATAAATCTGAATGCTTCAAAACGCTCTTTTATCTCCTAGCAAACTGACAAACCATAATTCCCATTGATTTAATCAAAAGAAACCAGATCAGTCAAACAGAAATTGCTAGAACTGGAATCCAGCTTAATTCCATTCCAAGGATAATACCCATACTGAACAAAAATAGCACAAGAAACCATTCAACATATCCTCAGCACATGACAATCTGACTTAAATCCACCATGGGTGATCATGTAATGCTAAAACAATAATGTGACAACCAAAGTCAATCAGGAGTATGATTAGCAAGAAGCTTTTGGAATTGTTTTTGTACTTCATAGGTGGAAGTTAAAGGCAACAAACCACCCTCTGTTTAATAGGTCCCTAAATATAAAAGCAAATTCATGGCTTAACAGAAGACTAGAAACAAGGAAGAAACAAATCCTATAAACAAGATTCTATAAACAACAGAGACTTGCGAATCAATGTCATGGGATTGAACATAGTAAAATCATGTTAAATATATTCTAACAGAAATGACTTTCTTCCTCTGGAACAACATGCAGTCAGATTCTCGGATCTAAACAGAACCAAACATCCAATCTAAACGATAATGAAATTCTTGATTTAAACCCAGAAAATCATAACACAATCAAACTATTACCTTATTTAAAACTGTAATCATTCTGAAATCCAATTCAATATACTATCATAGCCCTAATTTGAGGAATTAAATTGGTTTCATGAAATGGCCATACCAGGAATACAATCTGAAAAGGGAGGATTCTCTGCAAATTTTCGAGCCACTGTAGCACCTTCACCCCAAATCTCCTTCCTTTTTGAAAATCACTCTCGATTTTCTTCTTCCTTCCGTGAATTATTCTCTTATTTGTGCCTTGGTGACTCGCAGTCTCTTCCCCTTTTCAAATCCAAAACCTGTTTGACCTTGGATCCCCTAGTTCCTGCTTCGTAATCCCCTCTGTTTTTGTCGAGCTCTCCCCCTCTTCTACCTACGTTGGTTCCCTCCTTTCTTATTTCAATTTCCAGAAGACCTCTCCTGTTTCGTGGTTTTTCTATTGTTGATTTTGTCTTCGTCCTCCTCTCCTCTCATTGATTCTGATTTATAGCCATCTTGCTGTTTCATGATAGAGATGGCGTGAAGTTAGGGATTCCGAGAGTGGGTCGGAGAGATTGGTTGCAGAGGAGTTATGGTTGCGTGAAGGTGTCAACGGTTGACGCCACGAGTAATCAGACCGTGCAGAAGGGAAAGGCTATACACAGAGAGAGTGGGTGGAAGGTGATTATCGGCAGGTTGCAGATGCAGAGAGTGGCTTGGCAGAAAGTGACACAGGGGGGACGAGTTGCGTGTTTCAGAGGGATGGAATGCAAAGGAAATGAGCTGAGTGTTCGAGTGAAAGGGACAACCGGGTGAGAGTTTAGGTGTGTGCTTCGAGTCAGGGGGTATATGGTTTGGGGGTGACGTTGGGCCAGGTTGCTGAAGTGGGTTGCAAGGAATTGGGCTGTAGAGAGTTGGGCTGTAGGGCTGATGAGTTATCTGAAATTGGGCCAGGTGATGTTGGGCTCCGGTTGGGGCTAAGTTGGGTTAATAGATAGATTTTTTTTTCAGAAAAAAGGAAAGAATTTGGGTTAATGATGGTGAAAATTTAATTAGACTGAAATTGGGTTAACTATAAAATCCAAGAGATAAAAATGAAATAAATAATAAAAGTATAATAATAAAAATAAAAATAAAAATAAAAATAAAAATGAAGATAAATAAATAAGCTAAATAAAAAGAAAAGGTGGAATAGCGGGACAAAAATAGGTGTTTACACCAGTAATGTGGGAGATGGGGTTGACTTCAGGGCAGAGCATTTGAAGAGCAATATACTATGTCCACATGAACAGTAAAAGAACCATGCCTGGATTGATGCCAAACCAACCTATCTTCTTGTGTCAATATGGGCTCCTTGGTGATTGCCTCTGTAAGTTCAGCGTCAAACAACTCACACACTGTAGAGTTTACTGGGCAAAATGTGTATTGTTATTGATCTCAATGCAAAGGTATATACAAAGCATGAATAGAGAGCCACTTTGGCTGACACAGATGTTAGCCCAAAGGTTTTATTAATGAATGGTTTAGAGTTTTAATGATAAGAAATAATTTTAAGAAATAATTTTAAGAAATAATTTTATGTTATAAATTTTTAAGATATTCAAATCAAAATTCAAATGAAGTTAAAGTATAATTTACTACACTAAATATTTGTTATATTTGAAATAGGAATTTATGAGAATAATGAAAAAGTATTTATGCAAATTGTGAATTACCAATGTGCAAATAAAAGAAAAATGCAAAGGAGTCATTGCAAACATTCAATGTCAAATTCAAAATAGCAAATAAGGAAATGAGAAAGGCATCTCATGTTTTGGATTTTCTAGCAAAAGAAAAAGAGAAGTGAACAATGGCATTTGAGAAATTAAGAAGAATCATGAAGGGCAGAGCACATGAAGAAAATATAAATATGGGAGAAAATGAGATATCTATGCAAAACATTTAATACAAAGTCAAAGTAAGTGCAAAATCAAAAGGAAGGAAAAAGAAAAGTTGGCTTGGCACACTTAAAGCAAGTATTAGAAAGAGATCAAACAAATTCAAAAAGGAAGAAATTGTGCAAAAGAAAGTCAACAAAAACATTTAAAGAAGGAAAGAAAACATTTGCTAAACAAGCAAATCCCATTCTAATAACTGCTAGTAAACCGAATCCAATCAAAGTTAGCTTGCAAGTCATGTGATAAAGAATAAATGCCAACCAGTTGGAAAGCAATTAAGAGAGAGAAGACTAAGACCATTAAAGTATATTTTTAGACATCCTTTTGATGGAGCAATATCAGCCAAGTAATTAAAATACAAAATAGGAAGACTCATGGAAAGAAGCAAATTTGGAGCACTCGGCAAAAGCAATAAAAAAGAAATTACCTCTTTATGAAGGAGATCTCAGCTAGATATGAAGATTTTACAAATCCAATCAAGGTGCTCAAAGAAAGGAAATCAACAAAGATCATGGAAGAAGGAAATCAAGAATGAAGAGATACTATCAAAGTCAAATCTCTTCAAGGGAAGAAAAGGAAAGAGAGACAAATACGGAAGTTACTATCAAGAGAAGATAAAGTCCAAAGCTTTTTAATCTCCAAATCAAATTTAAAGCTGTGAAATTCATGGAGGAGCCAAAAAAATCCCAAGATTGAAGGTATCATATCTTTATTACAACGACTATTTTATGAATATAAAAGAAGTGGAAGGAAAAGAACTATACAACTAAAGATGTGCATCAAACCTATGAGAAATACATTCAGATTAATTATTCTGGTTTTATTCTTTACCTTGTGAAATTTCATAAAAAACTAGAGAGAAAAAGTGAGCACAAAAGGAACAGTATTTACTCTTCAAGAGAGTCATTATATTCATCTTAAAATTTCTGATTTCATTTATGGTGAGCGAGGCAAAACTATTTATATTTGTAGTTGGTGGTGAGCTTGGAAATCATTTTATTCATGGTAAACAGTAAAACCACTTTTTTCTAGTCAACAAGAAAAATTAGGGTGTAAGGTGTTGTTGATTAGTGAAGAAAAATCTCTTGAGAGTTAAGGGGACTAAACGTAGGTCTCACATTGAGGTTGAACCAGGATAAATTACTATGTTTTGAGGTACCTCAAACTTTTAAGGCACCTTAAAAGTTTTAAGGGAGCACTTTCAACATGTGTTTTGAGTTATATGGGTTGGAAACCATATGAAGAAGATGTGCAGCTAATTCATGGTCACAATATTATTTGTGCCTATATCTCACAACACACAATTCAGAATGGAGTGATTCTAAAACCAAATGAAAGAACAGATCTTGAACTATAAAAAGAACTAAAGAAAAACCCAGATACATTAAGTTTACAAGGAGAAACAATCTGTAAATAAAAGTACGTTATGACATATGATAATATAAAACAATGGATTAGATAGATAAATGCTCACCACCCTAAGGAACCCGGAACCTTAAAGATGCAAAGCTTATGCACTCACCATCCTTTGGAATCCACCTAAGAGATACATAAATGCAAGCAAGTTCACCACTCAATGGAATCCACGAAAGAGATAAAGAACTAAAGGAAGAAGGAACAAAAGGCTCTTCAACTTTGATTATTTTGAAAAAGTCTCCTAAGAGACACAAATAAATAGATTGTCTTGGAACATTCCTCCAAGCATTAGGAAAACTCAAATAAAATCTTATTCTTGTTCTCAATGTTTAACAACAAATTAATAAGCTATTCAACTAAGTAATATATGTAAACTATTGACTAAAGACTTTCCTGTCAGACTTAAAAGAAAATCTTATAATTGATTTTAGAAAAATCTTAATCAAGTGCTGCAAGATCCATCTAAACTAGACATGCAGAGCTTTCCAACAAGTAATCATGGGCCAAATTTGGACTTGGATTAAATGTCCAAATATTCAAAGAAAGTTGGGCTTAATTTTGATTCCCTGACAACTTGATCATTGCTTGTTGGGCTTGATAAGCCCTTGTGCTAAGTCTTTGCCTACTAGATGAGATGCTCCAGGATCATGCTCCCTTGGTTGAAAGGAATTGGACTTGGAGTTATCATTATCTTCATGAAAATGAATTACTTCTTAATCTGTAGGTAACTTAATCTTGTAAGCATTTTCTCCAACACACTTCAACTCTTTAAATGGACAATCAACCTTAGGCTTGAGCTTAGCGAATTTTCTAATTAGAAATCTCCCTTTTCTAAGCTGAATCCACACTAGTCACCTTCTTTGAATTTAGAATACTTTACATGTTTGTTAGCTTGAGCCCGATACTTCTCATTTTACTTTGCAATCTTTTCACTGATATGCTCATGCGACTTCTTAATGAACTTTTCTCTTTTATTTAGCATCACCACTAAATGGATCTTTAGTTGGAAGAGGGACCAAGTTAAGAAGGATATTTGGATTCAAACCATCAACAACTTCAAATGGGATGTAACCAGTAGTTTGGCTAGTGGATGTGTTATAAGCAAATTCAACATGTGGTAAAATCAAATTCCATTGCTTATTTTTCTTTTTAACCTAGCTTCTCAAAAGATTTCCCAAGGTTTTATTAACAACCTCAGTTTGTCCATATGTTTGGGGATGACATGTGGTACTAAATTGCAACTTAGTTTTTAGCTTCCTCCACAAAGTCCTTCAAAAGTGGTTCATGAATTTCGAGTCTCGATATGAAGTAATTGACTTGGGAATTTCATGAAGCTTCAAAATCTCCTTAAAATAAAGATCAGAAACAAGAGAAGCATTATAAGTTTTATTGCAATGAAAAAAGTGGCCATTTTAGAAAAATGATCCACAACCACCATAATTGATCCTTGCTCCTTTGAGTGCGAGGAAAACCCACAAGAAAATCCATACTAACATCCTCCCAAGGAGCATTTGGTACTGGAAGTGGAGTGTAAATTGGTATTTTGCCTATGACTCTTAGCTTTATGACAAACAGCACACCTCTCCACAATTCGCATGACATCATGAGTGAGTTTTGACAAGTAAAAATTTTCTTGCATAAGAATCAAATTCTTATTTTAGCCAAAGTGACTAGAAGTCTACCTATGAGATTCTTGAATGATTTTCTCTTGCAAAGAACATATGGGAATACACAACCTATTATCCTTGAAAAGAAATCTATCTTGCGAAAAGAAATTATTCTTAGAGTCCTTAGAGCAAGACTCCTAAATTGTGCTAAAATCTGGATCACTTGAATACAGCTCATTCACGAATTCAAACCCCAACACCTTTGATTCGATCATGTTAAGAAAGCCATGTCTTATACTTAAAGCATCAGCAACTTTGTTATGCTTTTGTGTTTGATTGAAAATGAATAGGGTGGAGAAATTCAACCCATAAGGCATAGCGGCTACGAAGTTTGTGTTGCAAATTCAAGTACTTTAATGATTCATGATCATAATAAAGAACAAATTATTTTGGCAACAAGTAATGACTCCAATTAGGAGTGTGCAGTTGGGCGATTTAGTAGTATGTAGTCAGGTGATTTTAACTACCAAATTGCCAGGACCGAACTAACCCAATGTAAATTCTAACTTAACCATACAAAAATGGTCTGGTTCGGTTAAAAATCGAACACTGTTCATAATGAGACGATTCGGTTGGCGATTTGGATTTTCTAAACCACCAGTTTAATCGAACCGAACCATATATATAATATAATATATATATATATTTAATATTATAATATATATATATATATGTATAATATTTTTAATGTATAATATTGAATATTTTACATTACATTTAAATAATTACTCAACTATTTTCATTTAGTCTCACATTTGGTCATTTGGAAATTATAAATTAGACATTTACTTACAAACTTACACTTAGAGAGTCATAAGACTTATAACCATAACTCCATAAGTTCATAACTCATTTATTGATTTAGTTAAATTACTTAATTACAACTACAAGTGTAAAAACTAAAAACCAATTGTCTGAAAAGTGAAAAGTTAAACTGTGAAAGTGTGAAACCTTTCTGGCATGGCTCCTAAGATTGAAGGTGAAGAAGGAAGAACTACGAAGGTCAAACTCTTGCTTTCGTGCACTCTCTAAAGGAAACACTATAACCAAATCTTGCTGCTGACCACCGCCATAGTTGCCGTCAACCCCTTTCAGCTATTGATTTTGTCGATTGAAGGCATTTAAATCTTTCGGTAAGCAAAATGAAATTTAGGGTTCTTCTTTGTCTTCCTTTTTAGGCAAAAGTTTCGAAGTGTTGGAGAGACGATGGATTGATGGTCTTTTAGCTATCTTTTCTTGTATGTATTTCAATTCCTCCTAAAGTACCTTGACTTTAGGGTTCTATGATTTGGGATCCTAGGTTTCTGTTGGGTTCTTCTTAATGTTTTTTTTCCCTCTGTTTTAGTTTTCCTTTTCCCCTTTAGTTTACTTTTATAGAAGACTTTGCCACTTTGCCTTTGTTGATTATTTCCTAGATTAACAAATAGGAAAGGAACTGTATATAAAAGATAAAAACTACTGTTAGTTAAGGTTTGGCTCTGTTACTATAAAAGAACTTCATTGATTTTTTCTGACGTAGAGAATCTGGTGCAAGTGATGTTGAAGAAGAGGGATTAGAAAGATGGAAAGTACAATGCATTGGTTTGATAAGACTAATATAGGAAATGAATAACATTTTTTTTTATAGAACAAAATGAGTAAGATTGACTTTTGCATAAGTAATCTATGCTAGGATATTAAGTTACTGGTTACAACTTGTTCTATGTCATATTATGCTGAAGACTTTGAAATATCTTTAGCTCATGGATTTTATTATTCTTCTTATACCTACATCTGTGCTGCTGTGAAGTTCTCTTGGTCATTTCACATTTTGGGTTCTTTAAGTTGAGTTGTTAGATTTTGGGCTATACAATGGGAAACAACCCATTCCCCTTCCATGAACCCAACTGTCTATTCATGTAGAATTTGAACTTTTGACTTCAATTGAATTCTCAAAATTCAGTCTCTAAGTTGTCGTCTTGTGTCCTCTTGTTGATGATATAAAAGCAAACTTAATTAGATTTAATTAATATTTAAAATACTAATTGAAAAGCAACAATTGGAGCCCATAATGTAAAACTAAATCAAGGTTACTAACATGAAAGAAAGAAACGACATGAAGGACTAAACATATGTTCTTACTTGTTAGGACTTCTTTTTGGAACTTCACACTTTATTCTATATCTTCTTTTTCTTCTTACTTGTATTGTTGTATAGCTTTCTAGCATTCTGGATTTTGCAATATAAGCATATATCTTCTTAAATCGTCAGGCATGATCTACATTAATTTCAAACATTGAACCTTATTGTCAATGACAGCTCGAGCTAAAGTTAGGTTTGGGTAGCACCTCATATGAAGATTTCATAAGAAGCATGCATTTGCCTTGGCAATTAAGATATTGCAGTACTCTGATTGGCCCACCTTTATTATTTCAAGATTGCCTTTGGACTATTCTACTAATGAATAGCAGGTTTGCTTCATGAACACCTTTAATTCTATTTGTTTACTTTACAAAATCAATCAGGTTGTTCCAATTGTGGCATCCTTTTATGTGGGGCAGTAGGTGTGATTTCAATACTCATGTTAATTGAGGCTAATAATGTGAAGCAGCAAGAGAAAAAAAAAGTGCAAGTACTGCCATGGAGCTGGCACGTAGCAGCATGGTTTGTGATGTGAGGGAAGCAGATAAACCATGCATGACTTATTTGTGTTTCTAATTTGGAAGCAAATATTCATACCACACTTTTGAGTAATCCCTAAAATTTAAATGATGTTTTCTTAATAATCTGTTCAAATGAGATCTACCACCACTTAATTGATATTATATCTTATTCAAATTTTCTCTCATTTACCTTTCAAACTTTGGATGCATTCTTAATATCTGCATTTATGGATAGGATATTTGGCCAACGCCCACTGTTCTGCAAGTGATGTGTGCTTGAACATTAATCTCATGTCAGTATCTAGTGCTATTAACAAACCTCTACATGTGCCTACGGTGTACAAGTTGCTCTGGTACACGAAAGGTACAAAATATGACTGCACATTTAATTTACTTTCTTATATAGGGGAGTTTATGTCATGAATGATGAGTTTGCTAGATCTTTGTTTTCCGATGCAATCACCATGTAATTCTCTCAATTAATATTTTAGTTTGTGAAAGTGCAATTTCAAATTTTCCTGTAATTAGTAATCATGATGATTAATTTTGCATGTTTTTCTAGGTTATGTGTCCAACATTCCTTTGCTATATCTGGGACTGGGAATTTGCTATATCTCATTCTTAGCATTTAGATATAGTTTTATTTGGTCATTTCCTGCTTTAAATTTTATGTGAATCAAATTTTGAATAAGTTAATTGATTTAACCGAACTAACAAAACTATTATATAATGGTTTGGTTAAGTTCGGTTAACTCACTAATTTTGAACGTTAAATGATTTACATGGTTAGGTTTATAATCGAACATAACCGAACCATACACACCCCTAACTCCAATGATCTAAAGCTCTAATAATGGTAAAGAGCTCTTTATCGTAAGGTAAGTATGTCTTTCTAGCATTATTTAGGTTCTCAATAAAGACTGCAATTGGTATGCCTTCTTTGCTTAGAAAAGCACCAATCTCCATATTTGAAGTATCACATTCAACTGCAAAAAATTTCTCAAAATCTAAAAGTACAAGAATAGGAGCTTCCATCATCTTCTTCTTTATCAATTCAAAACATTTTGTTGCTGCCTCTGTCCATTGAAATGATTTTCCCTTCAAGCACCTAGTAATTGGAGCAATCGAAGTGCTGAACCCCTTAATAAACCTTATGTAAAATGATACAAGGCCATGAAAGCTTCTAACATCATGAATTTATTTAGGAATTGACCAAATAGCGATGACTTCAATCTTACTAGGATCCACTTCAATTCTTGTAGAGGATATAATATAGCCCAAGACTACAATGCTATTTATAGAGAAATGACACTTCTTCTCATTATAATAAAGCTTTTGCTCCCTCAAAACTTGAAAAACTTGTTGCAAATGCTCTAAGTGCTGTGAATTTAACTTGCTATAAATAAGAATATAATCAAAATAAACAACAATAAATCTCCCCATAAATGGATTAAATATATGAGTTATAAGATGCATAAATGTGCTAGGTGCATTAGAAAACCCAAATAGCATAACCAACCACTCATACAGACCATATCTTATTCTAAAGTTTGTTTTCCTTTTATCTCCTAGTCTTATTCTAATTTGATGATAACCACTATGATGGTCAATTTTGGAAAAGACAACAACACCATATAATGATCAAGTAAATCATCAAGTGTAGTAATATGAAACTTGTATTTGATGGTAATTCAATTGATGGCTTTGCTATCGACGCACATACGTCAAGAACCATTCTTTTTGGCACCAATAGAGCTGGAACAGTATAAGGCTCATAGTTTCTCTTATCAATCCCTTTGTTAATAATTTTCCCACTTGCCTTTGCAATTATTCATGTTTTTTTGGATTCATGCGATAAGATACTTTGTTAGGAAGAACAAAACCTGAATTAAATCAATGTGGTGCTAAATATCTCTCATTGGTGGAAGAAAATGAGGTACTTCATTCAGAACAACATCTAAAAACTCCTCTAAGAGAGGCTGAACTAGAGGATTCAGCTCTTCAAAATAGAATTTGATTCTTCTAGAAGAACAAGAACATATACTTCCATAGTTTCCAATAACTCATTTTCCATGAAACTACCAAATAACAAGGTGTTTCCCTCCCCTTTAGAAGGTTCATATAATGTCTTAAATTCAAAAAAAAAAGAAAAGAGAGATCAACTATAAATAACCTAAAGCCTAAGGACTAAAAAGTAAAAAACCCATAACTTTTTTAAAAATTCAAATCAGCCCTTTTCCCATTTAAATCCCTAAATAAATAAAAAATACTCCTCCTTCTCCCAAATTGCTCTGTTGCACGGTGCCCCCTTCATGTTATTCGAAACCTTCAAGCACATTCTTTCTTCCTTGTGCATTCCTTCTCCCTCGATTTGCCTCTGTCACCGCTGGCCACCCTTCTTAGCCATTGTCGACCACCGTGGGACACTCCCAATGTCAACTATTGCTGCAACTTTGCGGAAATGCTACTATTGATTCTTTGAAGCACCTACTTGCTATAAGTTCATTTTTGCCTTCTTTGCACAAAAATCTGAAGCTGGAAACTTTTTCAAGTGAAGTAAAATGGCAAAACTCTTATGGGTTTCACTATTCTTTTGGGGGTTGTAAACACCTAATTTTGTCCAACTAATTTAAATAATAATAATAATAATAAAATAATAAAAATATATAACAATAATACAAAGTGAAAAAAGAAGGCCCAAATTCCTTATATTTTCTTCATTTTCGGCCAAAACCTAGCCCTTTAGCCCAGCCTTTATTTCTCTTTTTATGTCAAAAACTCCTCAGCCCAGTACAATAACCCACTCCAAGCCCAACCTGAACACCTACACTCCTAACCTGGATGACCCAATCTCCCCGTTTATGCGTATACCCTAGCCATCCAAACACCAAATGGTCCCCCCATTTCCTGCTCCTCCACGCCTCTACAAACGAAAGTCTTTCGTGCTCCTCCGCCCCTCGCCAATCCAGCTTACATCACACCTCTGCTAAGGCGTCTCATTCATCTTTTTGGTTCCCTCAAGCTTCCATGCGCGATAAGGCTTGTCCTTTTTGTTGGCTCTTGGTGACTCACCATCTCTGTTCATGGGATTTTGTGAAGCTTCCCAAGAGATCGTGGCATGAGGTTTAGCTTGAAGGCTTTCCCTTTGGCTATAAAAGGAGGCGATTAGGGGAACAAAAGGGAAAAAAAACTGATTGGTAAGGAGATTAAGGGATTGAAGATCAAAGGCAGAGAGACTGTAAATATGAAAATCAGAGAGGAGGGAAGCCAGGGAACGAGATTAGAAGAGGCAATTTTTAAAAGGGTTGGCTTCTCATCATTCGTCTTTTCTTACTCTACTGCTGGCTCCAAATCTAAGCTGGCCTGTTTTTCTTTGAGTCTAATAACTTGAAGTGGATTCATGGTTTTGAACATGGGTTTAAGGTCTGTAATTTTTGAAGATTAATGTTAGTGCTGGTTCTTATTGTGACAGTTTGGAAACTCCACTGGGGATTTTAGAGAATCAAGCCTTCAATAAATTGCTTGTGCTTCATAAAATAGATGTTTGACACCCTTTCTTTTTATATTATTATTTCAGCCTATTGCATATGCCTTTACAATATTGCACAAACTTTGGAACCTTAGGGTAGATGACGATAACTATTATATTTATCCAACCTAGGGTAGATGACAAAATACATGCTTTATTATGCTGGTTTTAGGTCTCCTTTTTCTGGGTAAACATTAGGACCAAAATTCATGTTCTCTTTACACACACAGTGTACCATACACCAAACTTTTGCACACACTTGGGCCTATACTCGGGTCTATGAAAGCCTCAGGTTAGAATTGGAGGTCGCATAATGATGTCTAATGGGATTTATTCTCTGGGGTATTCATGAAAGCCTCTGCTCAGATTGTAAACTCACTTATCCGGCTGGTTGTGTATGGAGGTTTCATCCACCTATGTAATGCGACTAGAAAGTTGAGATTCTCGCTATTAGTGGGAGCAATATGTTCTAATGGCCATTCTATTAAGATTATAGATCTACCTTGAAAAGGGTGCACCATTAATTGACCATAGATGCTACTAAGTATTTAGGACCATGACTATTTAAGATGGGGCCAATCGCTACCTTAAGTCAACCACGTAGGACAATAACGAGCACTCCTATTGCATATTTTTTGTAATTTGTCTTACTATTACATTATGAATTTACATTCCGACATCATTGTTATAGGATTCAGTGTCAAAAAAAATAATTAAACACTAAAAAAGTAAGAATTGGCACTAAAGATGGAAGAAACACTAGTCAATCCAAGAAGAAGTCTAGCATAGTTGTACAGTTTGCTGATCTGAGTAAGCTGAAGGTCTTAGAATCCAGGCTACCATGAATGTTCAGAGATCCATTCATACTAAGACATAGGGACATCCTGAAATTATTATATGTACCAGTTTAGGGCCTGGCCATAATATCATTTCATAAATTTTGGGACACTTCCGTTAGATGCTTTATGCTCTCGGAGGCCCACCTTACCCCCATAATAGAAGAGTATAGGGCTATGATTGGTTGACCAATGCTGAAAGATACCAAAATCTTTAACTACCAGGACATAATACTTTTAACAAGACAATTGCAGATGTGCTAAACAATAATGTTTCTGAAATTCAAGCCAAGATAGTCAAACAAGGGAAAACAGAAGGATTATCATGAGATTACCTAGAGAAATTTCTAGAGGAAAAGGTTAATAACAGATAGTGGCCTTTGTTCACTGAAGTCCTGGCACTAGCTGTATACGACCTAATTTTGTTTTCGTCAGCAACTAACTTGGTGGATCGTGACTCCATAGGCATATATTGCGCCGTGAAACATTATGATGTTAATCTAGTGCCAGCCATCTTGGCAGAAACATTTCTTACCCTTGATTTCGTCCATAAAAATCAAGGGGGTAAGCTAAAATACTGCTTACCCATGTTATACCTGTGGGCGACAATGCACTTATTTAGAAAGCAACCGGTGGACATAATGCCTAAAGTAGGACCTTTTGCTCTATTTCATGAACTCAAAATAGAAAACTTGAATACAACAGAGTGGTCCAGCTTGTGTAGCGATGTCAAAAGAAAGGATATACTCTGGAAATTCCATAGGTGGAATAAGGATGAAGTGGTTTATAGTTACGGTAAATTCCCCTTTGTTCCCCTAATGGGTGTCCGAGGGTGCATTTCCTATTCGTCGATAGTTGAATTCAAGCAATTAGCCTATCTTTAGAGGATTCCATTTACAAAGATCATGGATGGATTCTGTTTCTATTACAATCAAGGGGATAATAAAGACCTGATATTTAAGATCAAGCAGGCATAGGACGAAAGGTAAATTTTAGGCTAACCCGATCTCAGAAAGAGGTTAATGGGCCATCAAAGAATATTATGAAAGGATAAATAAGAAACAAAAAACCTTTCTAGCTTAGCCATAATTAGCTGTCATCTCCGCAGGAGACAGAAGGGCTGAGGCCAGAAGAAAAACCTCAGAAGCACATATGACTATAGCGAAAAAAGAAAAGGCTGAACTAGTGTAAAGAAACAAGGGACTGGAACAGTAGATAAGAGAGCTTGAATAGTCATTGCAAATGGTCAAGTTAGATCACAACTCTAAACTTCAACGAGAAAGAGAGCTCAGACTGTAAGACTTTGAGAGGTCTAGGGATGCTATAAAGCATTAGAAGAATAATGAACATAGGTGGAAGAAGAAGTTGAAAATCGCTGATGATCTATTGAGATAAGAACGCTTAACTTATACAGCGCTTAAACGAATACTAGTAGGGGCAAGAGAAGAGATTGGGTAGTTGAACAACATGAATCACATCGTCCTTAATATGCTCAAACCATCATCAGTTGGGGTAATGGATGAGTTGAATAGCTAGGAATACTTAGCTGCCGAATGGAGAAAATATTACCATTACCTTTATGACATGGCCATGCAGTTGTTAGTTGTTTGTGAGAATGCTCAAAGGGAAATATAGAGTAGGCTGCTTGACTTTATCATGAGTTTTCGACAAGCAACGGTCTCCACTGTACCATCTTCCACGGATTTATTAGCATTCTTAGATCTGTGTAAAGAGCTCATTGTACTTTTTGACAAATATGTGTAAAACTCTGTTATGAATGAAAATAATGATCTTTTCAGGACAATGTCTGTATGATGATTTCTCTTTAGAATATTGTCAACCATACTTTATTTGTAGGGTATTGTACTCTCAAGTGAAACGTGGGCCTTCTGTCAATAATTTCCTAAATTCATAATGTTCAATGGGATAATACTCAGGAGTGGATACATGCGTCCCAATGAGCTATTGCCAACCAGGTTTAGTTTGTAGGGTGTTACACCCTCAATAAAAAATTTGGGAATACATTCGTTTATTGATACGCCATTAAATGGACTGATTAGTGTGTGTGATTTCTTAAATTGGCAATGCTTATGTGATAAATTGTCAAATCTCCATAAGATATTGCCAACTATATTCTATTTTGTGGGGTATTGTACCCTCAACGAAAATATAGGAAGAAATAAGATCTCTAATGCCAATTAAAATAATAATAATAATAAAATAATGACACTAACTCTATAACCAATGATTATTTCAAACTAAACTAACAATTCGTTTTCATTTAGAGAGAGCAGAGTGAAAAAGATTAACAAGATCACATCATTACACCGTCAAGAAGGGGTCAGACTAAGCGTTCCCACACCACTTGAAGAATCGTCACAAGATCATACGCCATGGCCTTAAAACAATCCAACACCGAGATTATATAGAGGTTAGAGGACAAGATGGATCATATCCAAGATCAGTTGGTGAAACTCATAGATCTCATAGCTAATAATGTGAGGGAAATGAGTGTGGTTTAACTACCTCAGGAGGTGTTTCATTTTGGCCAGAGCTCTGGAGTGCCTATAATGACTAACGTGATGCCTCCCCCTTCATCAATATGTGTTAACTCTCCGGATGAGGAAGGAAATACTGTAAATGGGCCACCTGAAGGATACAATATGTCCAAACACCACTTATGCCGCCTGTGAGAGCAGACGAGTTGGCACAGGAAAATAGGGTCTTGGACCAGGATTTCATATTCAAAGAGAAAATGAGGGCGATATAGGGACAGGGCTTATTAGGAGTGGTCAGCACGAAGGAATTAAGGTTGACTCCCCCGGTGAATGTCTCTAAAGATTTCAAAGTCCCAAAATTTGTAAAGTATGATGGGACCACCAACCCCCAATTCCATCTAAGGTCTTACTGCACCGAGATAGCCGTAGCTGGCGATGATGAGAATTTACTGTTGAATTTCTTCCATAAGAGTCTTGTCGAAGCAACATTTCAATGATACATGCTGTTAGATCACTCCAGGATTAACTAATGGAAAGATTTGGCTGATGCCTTCTTAAGACATTATTGCTTCAATTTGGACACTACGCCAACCGGGGAGCAACTGCAGGTTATGCAGAAGAAGGACAAAGAAACCTTTAAGGAGTACACCCAAAGGTGGCAGGTATTGGCAACTGAGGTCTAACCCCCAATGATGAGTATGGAAACCTGCTCATATTTCTTAGGAACACTAGGAGCCCCGTATATTCGATTAATGGCAGGAAGTGCTTTCAATGACTTCTCCAATCTCATAAGGGTGGGAGAGCGAATTGAAGTACTGGTTAAGGCTGGAAAGATACTAATGGGAGGAAATAGGGCTTGGCCAAAAGAAGAAGAAACTAGAGGTGGGGTATGTGCAGGCGCAACAGAATTATAATCAATCCAAACCCAAGCCCTATTACCAAAATAGGAATGCCAGTTTTCAAATCAACAATAATCAAAACTCCCAAAACAATGCCCAGCTCACAGTACCACAGTAGGGTATGAACCAAAGTAACAACCAGCGACAGAACAGACAGCTCAGGGATAGAGATCTATTCCCGGACTTCTAGATCTTGAACACCGAGCTATATAAGCAACTGTACAAGGGACGTCTTTTAAGCCTGGTGCCCTATAATCCAGTACAACCTCCCTATCCGATGTGGTACAACCCCAATGAAAAGTGCTTGTACCACTACGACGCCATTGGACATAGCATCAAGGCTTGCCTAGGTTTTCAAGCACAAATGGCCAGGCTATACAAACATGGGGCTATTAAACTCAACTAAGGTGGTTCAAACATCAATGCTAACCCGTTACCCGATCATAATGGGGGTGGTCAGGTCAGTGCCATACTAGAGGAAGGAACAGATAGGAAAAGCTTAAGAAGCATTGTCGCATCCCGAGAGACTATTTTTTGAGGATTAATTGCAACTGGGTATAAAATTGGAGGAATTATAACGAATATGGGAGAAGAAGAATGTAATAACAAGTAAGCGATGTGTGAATACCATCAATAAGCCGAGGGGCATGATATAGAGTAGTGCAAGGCTTTTGAAAAAGATTTATAGAGATTGGTAGCTTTGAGAGTTATCCAATGCACAAGAAAGGCCCATTATGTTGAAATTAATGTGATGGAGGAGGGGAACTTCTTGCCTAAACCTATGACCTTTATTGTGAGGCCATAATCATCAATGAATGCTATGCAAACACCCACTCTTGCAATTGAAATCCTCAAACTTTTCCCCTATGAGAGTAATAAAGAGGTGCCATGGGTCTACCTACCGACTGTTACTTTGCATAATCCAAAGGAAATAGCCGAACCACAAATAAAAAAGGTGAAAGAAATAGACGATAACATTACTAACATGGCTATTGGGAATGTCACTGGGAGTGAAAGAGTGTATGCTCCCAAAACTATAGAGCAACAAAAAGAAAGGGAAGGAAAAGGCCATAGAAGCTGCCTATAAAGAAAATTCAACCTAGGAAGAAGAGTTTATGAAAATCATGAAGCAGAGCGAATATGACATTGTCGAGTAGTCAGGAAAGGACATTGCCAAAATCTCACTATTGTCATTGATCATAAGTTTTGAAGTACATAGAAAGGCTCTTCAAAAGATATTAAATCAGGCATATGTCAATCTAACCATCACGCCTGAAAAGTTTGAAAACATAGTGAATTGTGTGAAGGTATCTAACATGATCACTTTCTCAGAGATGACATGTGCGCCTCAGGCCAAAATCACAACATTGTTAGGGCATTGGATGGCTCTCGGAGGGAAGTCAAAGGCATCATTATCCTGAAATTAGAAATTGGCCCCAACATCTTTGAAGTGATATACCAGGTCATGGACATAAAATCATCTTATACAATGCTGTTAGGTAGACCTTGGATCCATGTTGCAAGGGCTATACCCTCAACCTGGCACCAAAGGGTGAAGTTCATAAACCAGGGCAGAGTAATCACTGTTAAAAGTAAAGAGGAAATGCTGATATCTAAACCAGTATCAATTCCCTATGTTGAGGCTGTGGAATAATCTCTAGAGAGTGTCTTCCAAACACTGGAAATGGTTAACAAAGAACCCAAAAAGGGGAATGCCATAAAGCCCTAAAACTGGCCAGAACAAATCTTTATCAGAAGTGGATACCAGCCTGGTAAAGGGATAGGGGCCAGATTACAAGGAATTGTGTCTCCTGTGGAAGCAATTAAAAATGTAAGGAGAAAAGGGTTAGGATGTGAGCCAGGGAATAGGAAGAAGGCCAACAAGGGTTTTCCTCTTTTTCAAGAAACATTTCCAGCACCAGCATAGATCGCTTTTCCTGATCCAGCCATCAATACCCTGGGGGAAGAAGAAGTTTAAGACAATCACATCAGCTTAGGACAAGATGTTTCATCGTTTGACAATTGGGATACTGAGTTTATCCCGAACGTGTGCTTTTACCATTAATATTTGATTTTTAGCCTTATCTCAATTTGGCTGAAGTCCAACGTCACTTTGAGATATTTAAATGTTTGGACCATGTTTTATCTAATGAATGAAATATGAGTTTTTGTCACCCATTTCATTTTCTCTCCTTAATTCTTCATTTCATTTAAACTTTCTTATTCAACTTTGTTTTTCTCTTTATGTCTAGGTTTTTTCTCTTTCTGTTTACAGAAGTTGTTATTTCTCCATTTTCACATCACTCCGAGGTTCTTTTTCATCCTACAATTCATTCTCATGTTAATATGGATATGGGTAATTGTAACCTTGAGGAACCAGACTATGAAACAATAGAAACATTCACAAAATAAATCAGTCTTCCAAAAAGAGAATAAAACCCCATAATGAAGAGATAGAAAAGATAAATTTGGGGATAGAGGAAGACAAGAAAGAACTTAAAATTGTAAATAATTCAGAACGAGAGGAAATGATAACCCTTCTTCGAGAATTTAGTGATGTATTTACTTGGTCCTACCAGAATATACCAGGGCTTGACCCCCCAAATCGTATCACACAAAATTTCCTTGTACTCAGATTACACCCCTACTAAGCGAAAACTAAGAAGGATGAATCTAGAATTATCATTGAAAATAAAAGACAAAGTGATGAAATAGATAGAAGCTAGTTTTGTTGAAGTTTCTCAATACCTGGAATGGGTAGCCAACATAGTTCGATCCCCAAGAAAGATAGGAAAGTGAGGATGTGTGTAAATTACTTAAAGTTGAGCAAAGCCAGTCCAAAGGACGATTTTCCTTTACCCCACATTGATGTATTGAAGGACAACACAACATCAAATCACGTATATCCCTTTATGGATGGATATTCAGGTTACAACTAAATCCCTATGAATGAGGATGACAAGGAAAAAACCACCTTTGTCACGTAGTGGAGGATATTCTAATATCGGGTAATGCCATGGCAACTTATCAGAGAGCAATGGTGGCCTTGTTCCACAATTTGATGCACAAAGAGATCGAAGTGTACGTGGATGACATTGTGGCAAAGTCTGGTGAAAAAGAAAGCCACGTGGCGGTCTTAAGAAAGTTATTTGAGAGACTGTGAAAATACAAACTTCGGTTAAATCCGAATAAATGCACATTTGGGGCATCCTTAGGGAAATTGTTAGGCTTCATTGTGAGTCGAAAAGGGATTGAAGTAGATCTTGACAAAATCAGAGCCATACAAGATATGCCTCTTCCTCGTACGAAAAAAGAAGTGAGAAATTTTCTAGGAAGGCTCAACTATATTACCAAATTTATCGCAAACCTAACTCGAACTTGTGAACCAATGTTCAAGTTGTTAAGGTAACACAACCCCGGTGAATGGGACAAAAATTGCCAAGAAGCGTTTGAAAAAGTGAAGTCTTATTTGCAGAATCCTTTGGTTTTGGTTCCACCTACGCAGGGTAGGCCTCTGTTATTATCTCTCGATTTTGCCCACTGCCATGGAAGCGATACTTGCACAGCATGAAGAAGCAAGTAGGAAAGAAAGAGTAATATACTACTTGAGAAAAAAGTTCAACGAATGCGAGAGTCGATACTCTTCAATCAAGAAAACTTACCGTGCTTGAACTTTGACTACCAAACAACTTCATCAGTACATGGCTTACTATACTGTTTTACTCATCTCCAGGATGGATCCTATAAAATACATATTCAAGAAGCCACATTTGTTAGGTAAGGTTCATAAGTGGCAGGTAATTTTATCAGGGTATGACATCAAGTACGTTACTCTGAAGGCCATCAAAGGATGTGTAATTACAGACCAATTGGATGAAAGTCCAATAGATGAGCACCAACCGGTGGAGTTTGAATTTCTTGATGAAAATATATTAGAAATAGAGGAGGCTGAGTTAGAAGAAAGCTGGAAAATGTACTTCGATGGGGCTGTGAATGTGAATGAAAGTGGCTTAGGAGTTGTCATTATTTCTCCTGAGTGAGCCCAATTCCCAGTCGCCATAAAAGTATACTTCGATTGTACTAACAATGTCGCAAAATATGAAGCTTGCATTAACGGACTGCAAGAAGCAATAGCAATGAACATCAAGAAACTAGAAGTCTTTGGGGACTAAGTCTTAATCATCTACCAGGTAAAAGGCGAGTGGCAGACTCGAGATCCGAAGTTGATACCATGTAAAAAATACTTATAGTCACTGGCTGAGGAGTTTGAAGAAATTTCTTTCTCACATTTAAGCAGAGACAAAAATCAATTTGCTGATGCACTCGCAACTTTAGCAGTTATGGCCAAATTGAACCAAGAAAGCAGAGTTTTCCCCGTCAATGTGGAATCTAGAGATAAACCAGCATACTATTTGAACGTCAAACAAAGTGACAAATTACCATGGTATGAGGACATTAAGTGATATATTCAGTCCTGATTATACCCAGATGGCCTAGAAGAAAATGACAAGAAAACTATTAGGCGCCTATTAATGGGTTTCTTTTTAAGTGGATCAGTATTATATAAAAGAGGGTATGATGGAACTTTGCTTCACTGTGTTGATGGTAAAGAAGCACGGTTAATCATGACAGAGGTACATGAAGGTATATGTATAAGCCATGCCAACGGGCACATGATGTTTTGCCAAATTCTCATGTGTGGTTATTACTGGTCAACAATGGAGAAGGATTGCATCAGTTATTATCGAGAGTGCCATAAATGTCAGATTTATGCAGATCACATAAATGCCCCACTATTCCTACTGCATAACATGATGACACCGTGGCCATTTTCAATGTGGGGTTTGGATGTGATTGAGCCCATTAACCCTAAAGCCTTTAACGATTATAGTTTTATACTCGTTGCTATCGACTACTTTACGAAGTGGGTGGAAGCAGCCTCATATGCCAGTATTACACAAAGAGTGTTTCTAAGTTTTTAAGGCTTAATCATCTGTTGATATGGGTTGCCTGCAAAGATAATCACTGATAATGTAGCCAAACTTAATAGGTCAAAAGTTCAAAAATTATATGAGCAATTCAAAATTAAACACCACAATTTGGCACCGTACAAGCCTCAAATGAATAGAGCAGCTGAAGCGACAAATAAAAATATCAAAAAGATACTGGGTAAGATGGTGGTGACCTACAAAGATTGGCACGAGATGCTCTTGTACGCATTTCACGTGTATCGCACATATGTCAAATCATCAACTGGGGCAACTCCATATTCCCTAGTTTATGGTATGGAAGCAGTGATGTCTATCGAGGTGGAAATCCCTTCTCTTAGGGTACTCATGGAAGCACAGATAGAAGATGCCGAATGGGTCAAGGTTTGCTATGAACAGTTGAATATGATAGAAGAAAAATGCCTCGCCGCTATCTACCATAGTCAACTTTACCAAAAGAGAATGGTGCGAGCGTTCAATAAGAAGGTCTGACCAAGGGAATTTCAAGTTGGGGACTTGGTAGTTTGGAAAATATTGCCTAATCAGGAGAATGCCAGAGGAAAGTGGGCACCTGTGTATGATGGGCCTTACATTATCTAACAAGTGTTTATTGGTGGAGCATTAATTCTCACTGATATAGACAGACAAGAACTAGCAAGGCTAGTGAATTTATATGCAGCGAAGCGTTATTATGCATAAAAAAAAGGGAAAGAAAAGAAAAACCCCATTAGGTTGAAAACTCGAAAGGGAAACTTAGACAAAAATCAGGGCAATGGTCCCGGAGTACATTGAAAAAAAGAGGAGCGAGAAAATCTCAGAAAAAAATGAAGCCAAGATATGAGAATCTGAGGAATAAGAGAAATCTTAAGGTGGCACTGACGACAGGGTCTGTTTTCTGAAGAGTAATGCGATACACATGTTCATGGTAACATGGAAATTAATGGTGAAGGATACAAAAGACTTCAAACTAGGGCAAAATTTCATTGTCATTCATTTTGCCGGCTCCTTCCTTATAAGATTTCGATGTTATGTTTGACAGTTTACTCGAATTTGAATCTTAATTGTTTTAGTCTAGATTTGTTTTTTTTATCATCTGTGTAGGGACTTGGCGGTCCCTATTACGTCTATATATCTATTTCAATAAATGAAGTCTATTCATTCAATATATTTCAGTTTTTAGTTCATTCTACGGATAAAACTTGAGTGAAATAACAAAAAAGCTAAATTAAAATATTGCTCCACAATGCTTTACTGCAGGTTAACAGGCATTACGATCAAAGAGGAAATCGTCCCAAAAATAATGCGTAGACAAAGCTTGTGGAATCCATGTTTAGGGCCAAGAAGTACGATAATCAGCCATTAAGTCATTAGCAAGGGATAGTTAGATCACTAGGTGATTTGACGTCATACTTGCATAAGAAAAGATAAGAGGTCAGTGGGTGGAAGAACGCTTAGACCGAACCTTTTTCTTAAAGAGGTATAAGACTTTTCAAAAGGAAATAAAAAAAAATGTGTGTGAAAAAATAAGTAAATAAAATATATCCATATATACGTATATATAAAATATTCAGCATCAAGGTTTACCCCGTGCTTTGTTTCAAAAATATCCAACATCAAGTTTATTCCTTTACCCGATTCTCAAATTTTCATAGGCATAAATTATTTCGTACTAAATTCCAAAATTCACTGTGCACGTTAATTCTTCCGCACTCATTTCAGTTATTTAGTACGATGAATTATTTCATACTAAATTCCAAAATTCATTGTGTACGTTAATTCTTTCGCACCAATTTCAGTTATTTTGTACGATGAATTATTCCATACTAAATTCCAAAATTCACTGTGTACGTTAATTCTTCTGTATCAGTTTCGATTATTTCTCACAATGAAAATATACCGTGATAAATCCCAAGAATTTCACTATGTATGTTAATTCTTCCGTACTAGTTTCCGTTATTCAGTAAGATGAATTATTCCGTGCTAAAATTCTAAAATCCACTATGTACGCTAATCCTTCCGTACTAGTGTCAGTTCGTTTAGTGGGATGAGTTATTCCATATTAAATTCTTAATTTTGTTCACAATTCCCCACGGCCTCAAGCAAGGCATCATTTGCCATTTTCATACGCGCCTGGACAAAATTTGTGTTTTTGTCTTTATTTGTTCTTTATAGGTAAATTTGAAACATCGCTGATCTTTCATCTTTCCCTATCGAGAAGCAAGTAAAGAGAGGCAACTGTAAACACCTAATTTTGTCCAAGTAATTTAAAAAATAATAATAATAATAAAAACAACAAAAATATATAACAATAATACAAAGTGAAAAAAGAAAGCCCAAATTCCTTATATTTTCTTCATTTTCGGCCAAAACCCAGCCTTTGTTTCTCTTTTTGTGTCAAAAATGCCTTAGCGCAGTCCAATAACCCACTCCAATCCCAACCCAAACACTCATACTCCTAACCTGGATGACCCAATGTCCTTATTTATGCGTGTGCCCTAGCCATTCAAACACCAAATGGTCCCCCGTTTCCTGCTCCTCCAAGCCTCTACAAATGAAAGTCTTTCTTCCTCCTTTGCCCCTTGCCAATCTAGCTTACGTCACGCCTCTGCTAAGGCATATCATTCAGCTTTATGGTTCCCTCAAGCTTCCATGCGCGACAAGGCTTGTCCTTTTTGTTGCTTCCTGGTGGCTCACCACCTCTGTTCACGAGATTTGGTGAAACTTCCTAGTAGGTCACGACATGGGGTTTAGCTTGAAGGCTTCCCTTTTGGCTATAAAAGGAGGTGATTAGGGGAACAAAAGGGAAAAAAATCTGATTGGTAAGGAGATCGAGGGATTGGAGATCGAAGGCAAAGAGATTGTAAATCTGAAAATCAAAGAGGACGGGAAGCCAGGGAACGAGATTAGAAGAGGCAATTTTTGAAAGGGTTGGCTTCTCATCCTTCGTCTTTTCTTACTCTACTGCTTGGCTCTAAATCTAGGCTAGCATGTTTTGCTTTGAGTCTAATAACTTGAAGTGGATTCACAGTTTCAAACATAGGTTTATGATTTATAATTTTTAAAGATTAATATTGTTGCTGGTTCTTATTGTGACAGGGGTTATTGGGTTCCTAAATTCCTTGGTATGTTTTCTAGCTTGTGTAACTTCCTTAGGGTACAAAAGTATGTATTAAGTGATGATTCTTGGGGCAAGAAAATATTTTATGGGATCCGTAACTTGTGTAATATTTTTCAATATGATTTAGAATTGTGTTCTGGGATCCATAGTAAAGTGGTGGTGGAACCACTAGGTGCATCTAGGTCGTAATATTTATTTGTTAAGAGTAGTTCATAATAAAGGGTAATTTTTATCAAAGAGTGTAGTTCCTGATAGAAATTGTTATGAATGTGAATGCTTTCCTCTGGATGAGTGAAGCTCTGAAAGGAAGTGGTTAATTGAGAATTTCCCTTCGGTGAGTGCAATTCACGAAGGTGAGGATCGGGTTACCCTTCCAGTTGAGTTTTATCTTCTGGAGTGGGAATATTAGTTTCTCAGTTTAGGTTTTCCTCTTGAGTAATTATGGATCCTAGTAATTTGTGAACTCCAGTGAAGTATTCCTAAACTTAAATATTCTTTTGAGTTTAATATCATTAAATATTATTATCTTATTGTGGAACATATAAATCATTTTATTTCCCAGATGTAAGGTGCATTATGTGCATATTATATTGTGATTATTCTTTAGATATTGAAATGATGTTTTAGCATAACGATTTTGACAGTAATGCACTTTACTCCTGGGAGTTCATGTATCATTTGGTAAGTATTTATTTCATTCACTGAGTCGGTGGACTTACTCTTTCAATTTCTAATATTTTCAAATCAAGTTACTGGTGAATTTCCTTCAACTCCGCTTGCACCCTTTAAGCCTACTGATTGAATGGGTAGGCATTGCCTGAGTAGTAGTGGAGTACATTTATGGAACTGTGGAAAAATATTGGATATGTTGTTTTGCATTTAAATAAGGGTCATGGTCTGTAATAATAATGATTGCATAGTTCATGTGTAGTTAGTAGATATAATCCATGTTGGACCTATTATTGATTTCTGTTTAGGCCATGGAGGCCATTTGAACTATGGTGGGCCTATCCACCTTATTGTTTAAACAGATTGTACCCTAAGATAGTCCATATTTCAAAGGAAACTCTACCAAAATTTTTATTAAAATTTACTTAGAATTTTTATGTTAACGTATGATTAACTTTTATTATATAATTTACAATTAAGTTTTAATGATATTAGTTGCACGAATATTTTAGGCTGGTAGGTTATTACCTACATGGTAATTTCCCTACTCCGGTCACGTACCCTAAAGTGGGGCATGACAGTTCAGAATTACATTTTGGTTTCAATAGAGATAAAACAATTCTAACACCATCTTTTACAAAAGAAAAAGTATTTTTGAAACTATCATAGATTATTGTTATATTATATTGCCTTAGTCCACCCAAAAGTAAATGAGAAACGTCCATAGGAGCTACATCATACTAGACTTCATCATGATAATTTTTCCCAATAGAAAATGCAACTAAACATCTTTTATTCACCTTAAACTCATTTTTTGTGTGAATCCATGAGATTTTATAAGGTCTAGGATGTTCTTCGGTTTTAAGCTCTAATTTCTCTATCATCGTTTTTTCTACAACATTAGAACAACTATCCCCATCAATGACTAAATCACATACCTTTCCCAGAGAAGTGCATTTTGTATGGAAAATGTTATCATGCAGCTACTCATCGTTCTCTTCCTTTGGAGTTATATTCAAACTCTTATGGATCACAATAATTTCTCTTTCATTTGTATACACCACATCTTCATCAAAAACTGGCTATCCAATGTCTTCTTTAGAATCTTTATTTTTCATTAACTAAAGTGACAATTCTACAATTTAGGCCTTTAGAAGCAATATCCCTAAAGCCTTGGCATTTGAAGCTAGCATTAGAAGAACTAGCTTGTTTGTTAACCTTGGAAGTATACTTATCACTAATAGGCTTAGATGAAAATGGCTTAGCATTAGAAGCATTCCCTTAGTTTGAAGAGAATGATCTAATGTCTGGTTTGGAAACACTCTTGTGAGCCTCCTTTTACTGTCTCTCCATAGTCAAGGCAAGCTTTTCACATCATTAAAGGATTAATATTGTTGCAAGCTAACAACATCTCCAAATTTCTTCTTCAAACCCCCAAAATAACGTGTAATGGTTTGCTCTTCCAGTTCAGTCATATCACATTTCAACATAAGATGCTCAAATTAAGTGTTATACTCCTCCACACTCATGCTTTGTTTCTGTAAAGTTTGGAATTTTACGAACATATCCATTTGGTATTTTTCAGGTAAGAATCTCCCTTTTAACTCAAATTTCATTTTCTCGCATGTTATGATTTTGCTCCTCCATTCATGAGCTCTTTGCTTATTCAAATTTTCCCACCAAAGAGAAGCATATTTTTTGAGTTTGAGAGCCTCCAGCTTCACCTTATGTTCCTCCAGATACTCCTTCAACTCAAACACCCGCTCTATAGTGTACAGCCAATGTAGAAACTCATAAGGTTACATTTTTCTTTTAAATTTTGGAATATCAATCTTCACATCAATTTCCCTTCTAAAAGAAGGTTTCCTTCTCCCTTGATGATGTCTATAAGAAGAACCATCATCACTATAATCCTGGAAATCACTATGAACTGGATTCTCATTGCAACCAATAGAAATGTCATTCCTATAATCATTGGAACTTTCATAGCGATTAAGATGTTGCCGGAGTTCATCAATTTGTCTTCTCATTTCATCCATCTCTAAATCATGAATATCCCTCTATTGATTCTCAATACGTCGAACATGGACAGTTATAAGAAACATTATTTGATACCAAACCTGATACAGGATGGAAACCGTATGAAGAAGATGAACAACCAATTCATGGTCATAGTATTATTTTCGCCTATATCTCACAGCACACAACTAAGAATGGAGTGATTCCCAAGTCAAGTGAAAGAAGAGATCTTGATTTATGCAAAAAATCAAAGAAACACCCAGATACGTTAAGTTTACAAGGATAAACAATCTACATGTAAAAGTACATTTAGAAAAATGTAAAAATAAAAGAATGATAAATGCCCACCACCCTAAGGAACCCACAGCCTTATAGATGCAGAGCTTGTGCACTCACCACCCTCTAGAATCCACTAAAGAGATACATAAATGAATCATGTTCACTACTCAATGGAATCCACAAGAGAGATAAACAATCTACATGTAAAAGTACATTTAGAAAAATGTAAAAATAAAAGAATGATAAATGCCCACCACCCTAAGGAACCCACAGCCTTATAGATGCAGAGCTTGTGCACTCACCACCCTCTAGAATCCACTAAAGAGATACATAAATGAATCATGTTCACTACTCAATGGAATCCACAAGAGAGATATAGAATTAAAGGAAGAAAGCATAAAAGGCTCTTCAACTTAGTTAATTATCTGAATAGTCTGAAAAAGTTCCATAAGTCTTATAAGAGATACAAATAAATAGATAGACTTGGAACATCCCTCCAAGTATAGGAAAACTCAAAAATAAAAGCTTATTCTTGTTCTCAATGTTCAACAACAAATTACTAAGCTATTATACTAAGTAAGAATGCAAACTATTGACTAAATACTTTCTTGACAGACTTTAAAGAAAATATTATAATTGACTCTAGAAAAATCCAAATCAAGTTATGCTTAATCCATCTAAAACTAGACTTATACAGCTTTCTAAAAAGTACTCATAGGCCAAATTTGGTATTGGATTGGACGTCCAAACATTCAAAGAAATTTGGGTCTAATTCTAATTTACTGACAGCATGATCATAACTTGTTGGGCTTAAGCAAGCTCTTATTATAAGTCTTGGCCTTCTAGATGAGTTGCTCTTGCAACACGCTTCCCTAGTTAAAAGGAAATTGATCTCGAGTTATCATTATCTTCATGAAAAGGAATAAGGTCTACAATATTAAATATATCAAATACTCCATATTCAATAGGTAACTCAATCCTTTAAGCATTTACTCCAACATGCTTTAACACTTTAAATGGACCATCAACCCTAAGCTTGAGCATAGCTAATTTTCCAGTTGGAAATCGCCATTTTCTAATATGAATCCACACCAAGTCACCTTCTTTGAATTCAACATACTTTCTATATTTGTTAGCTTGAGCCCGACACTTCTCATTTTGCTTCGCAATCTTTTCTCTAATATGCTCATGCAACTTCTTAATTAGTCTAGGTCTTCCATCTTTTTTAGCTAGAAAATATTTTAGGTCTCAATGATCAATATAAACAATTACCCTTACAACTATTAAATAATTCCTAAATTTATTGAAGGAAATACTAGAGCTAGTAATTTCTTTTTAGTGGAGGCATAATTTAATTGTGCATCATTTAAGGTTCTATTAGCATAAGCTATTACATTCAAAATTCCTTTCCTTCTTTGTCCTAAGACTGTGCTTATAGCGTAGTCACTAGCCTCTCACATTAATTCAAAAGGAAAGTCCCAATCATGTGTAGTTATAACTTTTGTTGTAGTCAACTTCTCTTTTAAGGTTTCAAAATCCATAGACATTCAGGGAAAAATCTAAAGGGAACACATATAATTAATAAATTGCATAAATTCTTACTAATTTTTTGAAAACCCTTTATGAATATTCTATAGAATCTAGCATGTCCTATAAAACTCCCAATTTCTTTTACATTTGACGAGGGCTGCAATTTGGCTATTACCTCTACCTTGGCTTTGTCAACCTCAATGCCCCTATAGCAAACTTTTTGTCCTAAAACTATACCTTCAATTACCATAAAATGACATTTTCCCAAGTTCAAAACAGGGTTAGTTTCTTGACATCTTTTCCAAACTAATGCCAATACAGTTAAGAAATTATCAAAGGAAGATTTAAACATAGAGAAATCATCCATAAATATTTTCAAAAATATATATATAGACACCATGCATATTTGAAAAGTTTATGGGGCGTTACATAAGCCAAAAGACATTCTCTTATATGCAAACATCTCATATGGACATATATATGTTGTTTCTTCTTGATCTTAAGGGGCAATTGGGATTTGGTTATATACAAATAACGTTCTAAGAAGCAATAATATGCATGACCCGCTAATCTTTCTAACATTTCATCTATAAAGGACAAGGGAAAGTGATATTTTCTAGTAGTTTCATTTAGCGTCATATAATTTATGCACATGCACCACACTACTACTTTTTTTGGTAGGAATTAATTCATTAAATTCGGTAATAACTATGGTAATTCCTCCTTTTTAGATACTACTTATAGATGGCTTACCTAGGAGCTATAAAAAATTGGATAGATAATACATGATTCAAGTAACTTTTTTACCTCAGTTATCACCACTTCCTACAGGCGGGGATGTAAATGCCATTGTGGTTGCACTTGAATTTGTCCTTAATCAGAATATTGTGATCGCATATTGTGGGGGATAATTCCCTTGATATCACCTATTGTCCTCTTCAAAACTAGTTAGAGAATTAGATATTATAAATGGAAATGATTTATACTTACCAAGGAAGGCATATTTTAGGTGAGTGGGCAAAGGCTTGAACTTAAGTTGCTTTGCATGTCCCTTAACACAGGCTTTCTTAAAATTGGTGCTACCCTGTAAACAAACACGGTGTGTTGGATCAACTTCCACAGGTTGCACTATTATACTTGTCGAAGTTAAGTTCTCTGGAGAGCCAACCAGTTGATGCAAATCTAAGACCAAGAAGGATGACGAGTCCATGAAACGGAGCACCAAGTTGCAAAGCCGCTTGTCATTTTGGATTGTCTTTCTTTTCTTCTATTGTTTTCCTTAGTTAGAGTTAGCTTTTGATTGGCCTTTTGGTTAGTGTAGTTTTGGTTTTTTTTGTCCTAGTTGGCAACTTCTGGTTTATACTTAAGAAGAACCTTGGAGGATCCAGGGGATTGACTTGTTAATGAGACAAAAGATATTTCTTTCACTTTCACAGAGAGATTTTGTGTGTTCTCCAGCCAATAACGCAAGGCTATTCAGGTGAACTTGCACCATTTGTTTCCACATTCAGTGAGAGGTTGACTTAGAGAAGCAATTGCTCAAGACACTGCTACCATGTAAGCTCCCCTTTGAAGCCTTGAAGTCTTTACTTACGCACCCACACCGTCACAAGTTGAAGCTCCGCCATGGCTTTGTCACTCAAGCTCCAAAGATTCAATCCGAATGTAATCTCCCTTTGATTATGATTTCATTTGATAATGCTTGGGGTTAGAATAAGATTTGGGATATTTGAGTATGCATTTTTTTAGCTTTTGATTTTGGAGTTTGGATATGATTTAGGGTTTTTGATTATGTGTTTGTGAGCCTTTGATTTTGGGTGTTGGAATATGAGTTTGGATATTTTCTGTTTGATATTTTACGTGTTAGAGTATTTGTACCTTTGTTTCTATTTGGAATTCTGATTAATGTGATATTTGTTCTCGAGACTTATAAGATTATTAAATTTTTCTCCTCTAACTTTTGGCTTTGATATTTTGAGCTTGTTTGGAGTTTGGAACTTTTCTATGAAATTTTCTGGTTTGCATTTGTGGTTTAGTTTTGTTAATTCTCTGTTAAATAATTTCCCATATAAAATGTTGACTTGAGTTTGCTTAAGGGATGTGTATAGAGTACACATTGGTCTGGGGTCATCTGTATTCTCAATCCATAGTGATTTAATCTGGTTGCTGGTATATCTGAATAATGTTTGGGTACCCAGAAAATTTAAAGATTACAAATATATTCGGATTTATTTTCTAGATAGATGCTTAGGGAGTAAATTTTGATACTGAGTTGATTTTAATGTTCATTTTTTAAATAACTTGAAATATATTTCTAATTAATTATTTCCTTGATTTCAATTTAATTGTTTTTTTACTTCCTTTGTGTGATATGGTTTCATGGGGAGAATTTACGGAGAACCTGTCCACCAAGTAAAATCTTTGAGGATATGTAGGAGCCCTAGAGCTTGGGAAAGGCTAATAGTCTAGCACTATCGTAGCATTGAGGTCTCAGTACTACTACTGCTCAAATCTTGCCACATGGCTTTTTTCCAAGTCATTTACTGAGTTGGATGAGGAGGAAAATGGAGACGGAGAGACAAAATTGCAAATCCATCAGCGACTTCCTCATTAGCTTCTCATCCTCTTATGTTGTTACTATTGCTTCTGCTGCTTCCTTGGCAGCCACTGCTTCTCTTGTTGATAATGCTCTGTCCTTTGCAATGGCGATAGATAGATGACATCCTCACTATTTTGTCATTGGATTCATCGTCTTTGTTGTCAAAGCAATCAAAAGAAAGCCCAAAAAAAAAAAAAAAAACACAAAAGAACGCATCAAAACAAGCGTCTTAACAGTAAAATTACCATGGCAAAGTTAAACCCCTTTTCATAAATTAGGAAATCAAAGTTCAATAAAGTTTCAAATTTTTTTGGGTGCAGAAATTATATCACTCACATTGAATGCCAAAATAACACTAAATAAAATTCTTATTTGCAAGAAGCAAATCAGGAATGAATGCTCAACCAAGTTTTACAAGGAGAAAGCAAATGATGGGCTAATGGTAACTAGTGCAATGAACAGTAACATTCTAACCAATAGTGGGTTGCGTGGCCAAAGAAGAGGTTCTTAGTGGCAGATGGTTACATGGCTGGAGAAGACGTTCTTGGCGGTTCTCGGAATCTTCTATACTTCCTACTTAGTCGTCGTCTATTTCCTTTCTCCGTTAGACAACTAAAGCAAGCTTGTAAACACTAGATTTTGTCTAGGTGTTTTCAAAATAATAAAAAATAAAAAAATAAAAAATATAATTGAAGATATTAAAAATTATGATAAAATGAAAAAAATATAAAATATATATATATAAGCAAACAAAAAAAAATATAATTAACTAAAGAAAAAGAGAGAAAAAGAAAAAAAGCCCAGGGATTATTCTGGTCCAACCCCAAAAAAAAAAAAAAACACAAAAAACGCTAGCCCAGCCACAAGCCCAGTCTGTCAGCCCAACACTGACTTAGCCCAATTTCCTTAGCCCATATCCACTTAGCTTATGCCCGGGTCCAATTTCCCATTTCCCCCAATTCTTTTCTGCTCTCCTCGTATCTCTTTCCCCCTTTTCTCCTATGAAACCGCTGATTTCCCCCCTCTACACCACCACCGTGTTGTCCCTTTCCCTCGGCGCCCACGCTTCTGCGTCTCTACAATGTCTCTGCAACCAGCTTTCTACACCTCCACGCCATGTCTCTGCTCGTGGGATTTTCGGCAAAGGGCACGGGATTCTGTCTTCCTCGGTGGGCTTTAAGAAGTGAGGAGAAAGACATCAAGCGAGGAGGGGGGAGGGTAAGAACCCAACCGAGGATTCAAAGGGGGAAGTATGGAATTCAAAAAGAGGGAAAGAGGGGAAAATCACAGGCTAAAAAACAGAGGGGAGTCTGGAAGTCGAAAGTTCCTTCTATAAATTCGAGAGAGACCGCGAGTCACTGGGGCACAAAGGAGAGAAATTTCAGAGCAAGCAATCTCTTTGAAATTAGGGAACCATAGCAAAACTGGGATGTTTGGGAAGAATGGAGACTGGAAATTGAAAGCTCAGTTTCCTCACGCTTCAAGGAGGTAGTTCAAATTTTTCCTTTATTTACATTCTTGATTTTGGGACAGCCATGGGTTTTCCTTTGCATCTGAATGATGACCATTCGCATTCCAAAATTCCACCAATTGGTAGAGCATTGTGGTATTTCAGATCAAGTTCTTGTTGTTGAAAATATGTTATTTTCATTCCATAGATTTGATTATGTGGGAAATGTAACATATTCTGGTTAAAGGAAAAGTGGTGGTGGTTGATCGTGATCTGCTGTTGCTCTGTTATCAAACACTCGGTGCTCTAGTTTCTTTTATTTCTCTCTTTGGTGCATATTCATGCAATTTATGGTGTTGCTCTGATCATGATTATGCATTGATGTTTTGTGGTCATCGCTTGATTCAGTTCAGTTCAAAAGAAATGTGTGTATTGTGTTTATGAAACCAAGCCAATTTGAAGCATGAAATGCACCCCTGAGCTCAATATTAGCTTATGTTTTATCCTGAAAGTTTGTTTTCTTTCTTTCTTTGTCTTTTCTTGTTTGTTTATTTATTTATTTAATGCACTTATGAATCATGTCTGGTGTTATGCAGTATGTCTACTTAGAATCCTCTTTTTGTTGTTAGCAGGGAAGTGTAAATGTTCATTAGTAATGCGAAAGTTTTCTTTATACATTTACTTCAAACCCCTAAGACCCCTTATCCAATATGTTTTTGGAACTTAATGAAATTTACCCGGGTAGTGTGGCTCCAAAGGTCAAAGGAAAAAAGAGAAACTAATTTCTCTCAACAAGGCTCAATAAGGCTCCAAGGGCCCAAATAGATATTAAAAAGATTTCAATGGCCCAACTGGTCCAAAGGGGTTAATGGCTCATTTTTATCTTAATTAAGTAAAATTGTCCATTTAAATGTTTTCAAAAGAGGTCTAAAGCCTATTACTTCTTTCATGGCTTTAAAGGCTTGCAACATATAATTAATTTGTCTTTTAATACAATATTTCCAAAATTTACATTTTAACCCTCAATCTTTTAATAATTTCATTTTTACCCTATACTCTCAATAATATCATTTTGACCCCCAATCTTTCGGTAATTGCATTTTGACCCTCACACTTTCAAGATTTATATTTTAACCCCCGAATTTCTTAAAAGTCATATTTTGATCCCCATCTCTTTCAAATCTCCTTATCACCCTATTATTTTTATAAAATCCATGGACTTAACATTTAAAGAACTTTTAGTAGAAGTTTATCTTCTCCGAAGTTCAGTTTTTTTATGGGCTTTCAGTGGAATTTTATTTCCCCAAAGTCTCAAACTCTCGCAGGCATTCAGTGGAGATTATTTCTCCCAAATGACATAGTGTTCATAGACTTTTAGTGGAATTTTATTTTCCCAAAGTCTCGGTTTTCACAGGCTTTTAGTAGAGATATATTCTCTCCAATGTTCTAATTTCAGGCTTTAAGTGGAAATTCAATTTCCCCAATGCCCTAACATCATTAATTAATCAATTTAATCAACTTTTCGAACTACGTTGACCTTGATCCCTTTTGGGGTATGTAGGCACTTACTTGGTAAGGCAGGTCTAGTTATTTATT